>ML809779.1:43121-55286 GCA_009831015.1 Picea engelmannii | reverse complement strand
CGAAATCATCTCTTGAACCAATTTCAATCAACACAAACTGTAACCGATCAAGTAGATTTTTCATGCAATAATTTATGTCGACTCAGCCATCAACAAAATCGTCTTTTAAATCCAAAACTTAACAGAGTTGTTTTTTCAATTTAATGGATTACATTGTATTTATCAAACCAATCACTGATATTTATGCATCACATACGTAAAGGATCATGCCAATTCAAGCATACAAAATCGTTTCAAAATTAAACCATAACAAATAAATTAAACCAACTCAGAGCCGACATAATCCAGAAACAACGAAATCGTATCAATCCAAATCATAGTTGTGTCTAATTTTAGCAAATAAATATCCTGTACAAGTCGGATGCAATCATAATGGAAACAAACAAAATCATTCCTTAAATCTATTCGAACAGAAATAAATGAAAACAAACCCAATCGATTACATTAATTCGAACCAACAGAATTGTTTCAAAGCGAACCAAACAAAATCAAAACAAATCAATCGCTTATACTAATCTGAGAACAATAAAATCATATTAACTAAATCGTAGCTATGTCCGAGTTTAGCAAACAAATTTACCAGTCATGATTCATAAAGAAATTATTTTGGTAAAATGAGAGTAACAGAATCATTTTGAATCAAAACGAGTAGAGCTATTGAAAGCAAATCCAATTGGTTATATAAAACAAAATCAATATGGAAATACACACCTGGGCAGTAAGAAAACAACTCAGCCATGATAATTTTGAATTGACAAAGTTCGTTGCTGCTTCGACATTCCTGAAGACAATTTAACCGGTGGTCTTTTGTTTTTTCTCGTTGGCTTGAAGCCTGTCTCTCTCTTTTGACAGCACTGTAACTCGTTCCTCTAACGATTTGATCCTAGATTGAAATAGGGGAACTTCGGTGTAATAATGTTCAAGCCAGGCATTACATTGTGTGCAAGGTGATTGATCGGGCTCTGACATCACAGGCGAGGGTTTGTTCAAGTTACGAGGGGTTTCCTTGTACAACTTGATTCCCGGGTAGTTAGGATCGTTCTTGAGGCACAGAGGTAAGTTAGAGACATAGTCATAGGGTTCCTTAGATCATAGGCCATGAGAATAGGGATATTCCTCAGCTAGGAAACGCTCAATATCAGAGTTCGAGTCCTCACTCAATACTATGGGCTTTTGGTCGACGTTTTGTTTGGGTTTGTTCCCGGCGCATCTGGATATCCACCGTGCATTTTTCTTCCCCTTATTGTTGACAGTAGTATCACCCTTACCTTTCTTCCTCACAGGCTTCTTGACGGCCTCCGTCTTGTCTTTAGTACATGGTTTGGCTATGGCATCGGGTAGGTCTATGTCAGGGCAATCAGAGGGTTTGACAGGGGGTATAAGGATATGGAGTGGCACGGTCGATCCAACCAATGTTTCAGTAACAACAACCTTGTCCACTTGGACAGACTCGGGAGTGGCAAAGCCATTCCTTGTCAAGAAGGCTTTCCAACTATCACCACTAAGGCTCAAATGGTGGACGACAATGAGTTTAATCAAGTTGTGATGGAAAAGGTTGCTATCAGCCTTCTCACGCTTGAATCTTTTGGACATCTTGTAAAGACTACGCAAGAGATAATGTTGCATGTTTAGATTGTAGCCTATAAAATTCATCAATAACCGAAGATGATACAGAAATACCAAGCCATACCGACCTTCGCAGGTCACAAACTGTTTAACAATTACCAAAAGATCGTGCCACCTGGGTTTGAGGGTAGTGATAGGCATACCTCTATCACAGGAAACAACCTTCCTTGAAGTGAATAGAAGCGGCCACAACACCTCATCTACTTTGGAGTTTTTAAACCACCTTTGACCTGTGGCTGGTAGTCCTGTAGCCGAACTTAGAAATTCCTCATTGAGCTCGAGCTGTATGTCTCTGACCTTAGCCCTGTAACCATCGAAGTTAAGGGCGAATTGTTGGGCAACCGAAAGGTTAAAACCTTCGAATCTATGGATAAACACCAGCCAGCCACCATTTTCCAAATCTTTGTGGGCATTGTCGAACAGCAGGAGTGTTTGGATACCACTTGGCTCTATGCACACCACAGGTGCCATAGACGGGAGCACACAGTGAGCCAGGTGGACGGGAAAGGGTTTGGACAAGGTATACGCCGGATTGAATAGCTCATAGGCTTACTCGAAAACAACAGAGTTAACCCGGGATAGGGGGAAGGAATTAATGCCCGAGTGTGCGAGGGTGGTGGAGCTAGATCAGCCCATGAAAAATATTCATTTCCTAGTGTACAACCGATGATGCATATAGCGATTCAAACCACTATTTCATATGTTAAAAACAAAGCCATTCAAATAATTAATGAAATTAATGGTAAATCGACCCAAAAATTTGCATAAGCATAGCGTTTGCATAGTTTTAAAATCAAAACAATTAATTCGAAATCAACACCAAGGGTTCGATCATATCAAATATGTGTTGCATGAAATTATTACACCAAGGGTCTAACCACAAYGTCAATGTGTTTTCATGAAACYAATGTGTCAAGGAAATCGATGAAAGATTATAGAACATCAAACCGCCAATGTATCAAGGACTCAATGACAGTCATTATAATATCATCACAATCTTATAAAAATGAAATCACATTAACAATTAAAGAATACCAAATGAGTAAAGATCTTAGAGTCTTGCCAACTGTGCGAATATAATCAAATTGGAAATGMAATGAACACATAAACAAGAGTACCATAATAATCCAGTGACGATTTTAATGTGACTTCAAAATCAAAGCTTTCACGCTTGYAGTCGTGAAAACTAGAACAAAGGCAAGTGTGCAAATGCACCAAATAATAGTGTCGTTTCATTCGAAGATTGCTATGAAAACCAAGGATTCCAAAACACTTGGGTAGGCAGCTTATTAGGATAGGATAAAAATGCTAATTGGTTGCCAACAATGGCGACACACTGGTAGAAGCAGTTATCTCTGACCAAAAGAACAAATTCAGATTATGATAATGAGAAAAATTCTAACTCAAAAATAACAACCAGAAAATCGTTTAAACATCATCATTAACCAAATATTCCAGCGGTGTTTAAAGGATGAAAACTGATAACAGTCTTAAGACAAGCGATACACGATATTAAAGATAGAGTCCCCAATACTGTTGACAGAGACACTGCTTCCAGCAGGCATCCATAGCCTCGATAGGGTTTCCATTCAAACCACTCTGATATCCGTATCCTTCCAAGAAGTTCCAGATCAGAATAAAGGACATTCTAAGGTCAGAGGTTTCATATTTGCAATTTTTCATATACCCGACATTGCTTCGCTGCCAGAGGGCCTGTTCAGTACCCTGACAAAGTTGTCTTGGCATCATGCATGCATTTACCTTCTTCCAGTAGACCTGTTCAGCATCCCGACGGGTTTACAAGCACTTCCCACAGCTCTTTTAATGATTTTTTTTTTTCAAAGATATATAATCGAGCGGGGTGACGCTGAAAATTATGATATTTTAACATATTGTTTTACAGACCTCAACATAATTTTTTAGAACTGTCCTTTATTAAGATCCAGTGATGGTTTGTTTACAAAAACAACTTTCTAAGGTAGGGAGACATCTTTTTGAGTCATTCCCTTAAGGAACAGGGACAACGTAAGGAGATAACAGATGATTGCGACATGCTTATCTCAGAGATCGAAATCAATTAACTTCTTTCAAACAACAGTCTTTGCCAATACAGATGTAAATTTCAGAAGTATGTAATTGATGTTTACACAATTTTTAGAAGTCATTTTAGTGCAAGAATTTTCTATTTTCCTTTTCTGAACAGTTCCAAAATTCAGGTATGTGTATTTCTAAAAACAGAAAACTGATAAATACAAGGGAAAAATCAAAAGCCAAAACAACAAAAGAAAAGAAAACAAAAGAAAAATATGTACATAGTATACAAAGAGTTGTCATTAAGTGAAATATCTTTTCATAGCTTGGCCATTCACCGGATAGGTGTCAGGCTGTCCTTCTAGATTATGCAATCGGAAAGAGCTGGGACCCAATTTCTCAGCAATTAAAAACGGTCCAAGCCATAAGTTTTGAAATTTCGTGTGCTCTCCCTTTCCCTCATGCGGTTTGTCCCATTTCAAGACGAGGTCACCTACTTCGAAGTTCCTATCAGAGGCAGAGTTAGAATCAAACCAGCTTTGACCACTAATTGATGTTGATCTAATTTATGTTTAGCTTGGAATGTTACCTCTTCTAGCTTCATTAAAGCGTTAATTCGGTTTTCCAAAGGGGGACAGTCTTCTTCTTGTATTTTCTGTGATAACTGTACTGAGGGAAGAAGAATGTGTGGTGGAAAAATTGCTTCTCTACCATAGACAAGAAAGAAGGGAGAGTTACCTACAGCAGTCTTTGGTGTTACCCTATCAGCCCAGATCGCATTTAACAGTGCATTGTGCCAGTTTTTGTGATTCCTAGATACCGTTCTTTTGATGATTTTAATCAGATTCTTATTTGTTGATTCTGCCAATCCATTGCCCTGGGGGTAATAGCTGGCATAATACTTCAATTTAATTCCTTTTTCTAAAGCGAACTCACTTATATCAAGAGACTAAAAGTAAGAAGCGTTATCGAATACTAAACAGTCAGGGATACCAAAACAAGTAATAATTTTCGAATTTAGAAAGGCAATTACCTGACTGGTATTCACAGTCCTTAATGCGACAGCTTCATACCACCAGGTAAAGTAATCTGTGGCTATTATGATAAACTTATGATGCTGAGAGGATGGCAGATTGATTGGACCTATAATATCAAGGCCCCGCTGCTGAAAAGGGGAGTCTACTGAAACAGGCTGCAAAGGAAAGGCTGGTTTCTGTAACCACCCTGATGCTTTTTGACAAATAATACACTTGCAACACAAGGCATGGGCATCTCTAAAAAGTGTGGTCCAGTAATAACCATCTCTCAAAACTTTATGGGCAATGGTGTCACCACCAAAATTCCCACCAGCTTCTTTTGCGTGCAATTCTAGTAAGACGTTTTCTGCTTCGTCTTTCTCAAGACAGCGCATCAGTACGCCATCAAAATTTTGACAAAACAGAATACCATTAACCAAATGAAAGGAGGTAGACTTTAATCTTAACGCTCTTCTTTTAGTGGGATCCAGATGAGGGGGGGCTGACCCATGTTCAAGACAGAATTTTATATCGTCATACCAGGGACTGACAGAGTTTTATGCACAACAGATTACATTTTGATTTTGCTGTCCTAGGTTTGACCTATCATTTTCTTCTTGTTGTCCTACTGCTGAATCGGCAACTAACTTGCATAACCCTTGGCCTCTCACTATCTGAGCTGGGGTAATTTCTATGTCATACTCCTATAAGGAGGTAACCCAGTTAGCCCTCTTTTCACCTAGTTCTTTCTGCACTAACAAGTTCCTGATGGCTGGATAAGGGACGATAAATTTCATCCTAGATTTCAAAAGATAAGACTAGAAATGCTTAACTTATTTGAAAAAGGTGTAGGCTTGTTGATCTACCGCTGGGTAATTAAGTTCAACGCCTTTGAAAGAAGAGCTCATAAAGTCAATGGGTACTTCATTATTTTCAATGTTCTTTTGAGTAAGAACGACAGCGTAGGAACGGTCAGAAGCAAAAGTGTAGAGCGTGAAATCTTGCGAAAAGTCGGGGCTCATGAGAGAAGGAGCGTCCATTATGGCCTTTTTTATTGCATTAAAATCTTGATTTTCTAAGGGTCCCCAATGATATTGTGCATCTTTCTTAATTAGGTTCTGTAAAGGTCTGACCATTTCGGAGAAACTGGGGATGAATCTCCTGAAGAAGTTTATCTGACCTAAGAAAGACTGCATAGACTTTTTGGATGTAGGAGGGGGAAGTTTCGAGATGACTTGAGTCCTTTTGGGGTCGATAATCATCCCTTTCGGGGTCGATAAATCCAAAGGCACAAAGAAGAAAGGGGACTTGGGTCCCTTCTTTCTCCAATGGAAGGCTCTTGAGGCCCTCAAAGCTTGCTCTCCTTACAATGAAAAGATGAAAATGTGGGTGAAAGAACTCCAAGCTTATTCACTCAAGTGAGGGGTGAATAGCTCTATGAAATGCAGCTTGTAATGTTTATTGCCAAAGAATGGGTCCTTAGCAATCTCAGCAGCATAACAGTATGAAGAATTCTTTGAGAAAATTGTGGTCATTCATGGCTTTTTATAGCCAAGCATTGGATCATTATGTAACCTCTTTATAATGTGAAAAGGGGCTCTTTAGGGCACAATTAGGTATTTGACCAGCCCACCATGAGGATTAAGCTCGGATTTGGTGTCAAATCGACTTGGGAGCTGATCCATTAGTAGTTGGGAGGCCGACCAATTTCAATAAATGTGTCGTTTAGCAGGCGCGCGGGTTTTTCGCCCAACAGTCGTGCCTTTTGCACATATGTGCGCTTTGTACATTTCTGTTATGCGCATACGCACACGCACCCAGATGATGTAAAGCGCCTTTCAAATTTTTGGTCATTTGTATAGTTTTTTGACCCTTTTGCAATGTTGTGGAATTAATCCTATGCCATGAATGACTCCAGTCCTGTTTTGACGATGCAGAGTTCTTGTCGCCGTGTGCGGACGAAATTTCAGTGATAACAGATGCCCCCTGGTGGATGAGGTTAGGAGCAAAACGTATAGCCGAAATCCATCAATGTTTCTTTTACTGAAAATGGTGTTGTAAGGGAGAGAAAGAGTGGGACCGTGTAGAGCAATCCTTTGGAGAAGGAAGGAATCAGTAGAACCCGACCTTCCATAAGGTGTGTAACCATATACAACTGTGTACAGACGAGGCGGGCATGCCCCATGCTCGTATGATGTAACTCTGACAGAAGATGACGGAAATGTTGGTGTAGACAACTGCAGTGCCCTCGGGGGAGGAATGATAAAGGCAGAAGACAATTCTTCAAAGGAACATACTCTGAACCATCGGTAATGGTCGCGGAAGTAAACAGAAACGGTGATGTGGGCATTGGTGGCCCTACCAAGTTCAGAGGTCTTCGGCAACTGATAATAAAAACTGCAATAGTCGCAAAGTAAGACCCAGCGCAACATGAGAAAGTGTTGGCGTCGAATGTTATGGGGGTCAACGACATCAGGGAGCAATGGTATTTCCCCCTGTGTCGTTTGAGATCTCTCATTAAATGGTAAATGAGAATCAAGATACTGTCGCCCTTCTAGAAAAGTGTGTTGATGTCGACAAAAGGGGGACGCGACTCCCAGAAACAAAGGGCTTCATGGAATCTACTGTGGTGAGGAAGTGGCAGAGGTACATGGACGAAGTCAAGAAGTGGGAAGACTCAAGACTGCCCTTGGCTGGAGAATGCGTGAGACAAACAATGGCCGCAACCATGTGACAAGGTCGAGTGTCAGGGGGACGCCAAGACTGAGGATAAGTTGTGCCAGAGGTGGGACAAGGTGAACAAATCCAGAGGGTATAGGTAAGTGATCTGGGTAATACTCTGAAGATATAGACGATGCTGGTGAGGGTAAATGAGAAGTAATGCTCCAACCAAGGGTGACATGGGTTGCGTGTGGCCAAAAGGAAAGCAGGTCACCAACGGTGACGACAAAAGTAAATAACGGAAAATAAAGGGGTTTGTACAATAAATAATGAATAAATTTGGGAAAGATGTACAAATACAGAAACGGGTGCCCCAGTGTGAAATGAGTGCCCCAGGGAGGGCAGAAATTTCTGGGAAAACTGGTGAAGGGTGGGGGCCCCATGGGCGAGTTTCTGTATGAGGTAGGTGAGATGAAGATAGGTTCGCAGATGGGCAAACTGATGGTGGGTGAAATGGTGGGTTCATGATCTTGCGGAGGTGCAGGTAAAAAAAAAAGAACATAACCATAAAACGACGAGTTGGGAGTCCATATGGGAAGCTAGCAAAATGAGGAGAAGAAGTATGTGGTTAATTCGCAACATGATGAATGACTACCGGGACTCCCATCCCTAAGGGGTAATAAAGATCAGCATGAGTGTCAAAAGTGCAAAAAGGTGCTATGAATGAGACGACTCATGTGGGTAAGAAAACTACCAGGTATCAGTACAAAAAATGCAAATGGAGGTGTGAGTACTGCAGAGCCGGAAATGGGTGTCCTAAAGGCCAATATCAGAGGGTGTGACTGGAAATGTAAATGCAATACAGCGGGAGAGACTACATGCCAGTGCTGAGCATATACCTGAAGGAATGATGTGGAGAGATGATGACCAAGTACCTGCACACAGAACAACCAAATACCCAAAGTGAACAATATCTGAAGATAATAACAAATATGAACATGTATTAGATAAATGTGACAATGCGCGTGCGTACCTAGCCATGATGTGAAAAAAAGGTGCCCCGGGGGCCCAGGGTAAAAAGTGGCCCAGGGGCAGCCATGATGTAGGTGGCGGGACGCTGATCTCGTGGCTGAAGATGGTTCGAAAAATGGACGCCGTGGGCTCCCGGAATGGTGAGTGGAAGTTTGGAAAAAGGCCTATATATAGCTGTAGGGCCCACATTGCCACCTCATTTGTACCTGCTGCTACAGTGAGTTTCCGAGCAGATTTAGAGGAGATTGAGTGGTTCCGAGAGCACGAGGTATCCGATTCACAGCGTGCGAGTTTTATGTTAGTGGTATGAACATCCTGCATAGCTATAGGTTTCCAACTTTTGGGTAGGGTAGGTACGGGGGGGTCGTACGGGAGATTTTAGGGGGTTTTTGGGTAGAGGATGGGCCCACATGCACGGGCGACTCAGTGGAAGGCGCGCATGAGTGCGCACCTGTACACTAAAGAAGCGCGCATGTGTGCGCGTGAGAAGGAATTTAAGGCGCGCCCTAGGGGCGCGCCTGTAGGGTAGACAGGCGCGCATGAGTGCGCGCCTATGGGGTGAATAGGCGCGCTCCCGAGCGCGCCTGTGGGTTGGACAGGCGCGCTCTAGAGCGCGCCTGTATTGTGAACAGGTGCACTCACGAGCACGCCTGTGGGAAAAACAGGCGCGCACACATGCGCGCCTGTATAGAGAATAGGTGCGCATGTGTGCACGCCTGTGGGTGGTAAACCCGTGCCTTTGAGGCAAGGTTTCAGGGTAAAAAATTAGCTTATTTGATGTATTGGATGATTGCCTAAGCTAATATAGGACTTTGGGTTGTGTGAAGGTGGCGAGCAGGGATCATGGATGTATGGTGGCGTGAGCGGGACTGGTCACAGCTGCGAGATGCTGTGGCCGATGCGAGGCCTGCAGTTCAAGCATCTTTAGCAGCTAGTGGGTTGCTAAAATTTTTTGAGTGCCCTTTGATACGGGCCCAGGAGCATTTTCTCCAGTTCCTGCTCGAGATGTGGAGCCCCGAGCAGCACTGCTTCCTCGTGCGAGGAGAGCAGATCCCCTTCACTGCGGTGGAGGATATTTACTTCTTGACTGGGCTCCCCTTCCGGGGAACACCGTTGCTGGCAGTGCCTATGTTGCTGAGGGACACTCATCTGCGCACTGTCACTTAGCGATACTACTCAGGCGATCATTACATGACCAGGACGTCAATGAGCATCAGTGGGATAGATTCCCTACTGCATCGCTGCATAGCAGCGATGATAGTGCAGGTGTACGGGTCACGAGCGACCCACCGGATCAGTGGTGGTGAGTTGTTCCTGATGGAGAGGGTGGTGGTGGGCCGTGAGCGGTTCGCCTAGGGTTTGACCCTACATGCGTAGATGATCGCGCAGCTGGACCATTGTCGGTCTAGAGGCGCCGGGGAGTTTGCATTTGGCTCCATTCTGGTAGCCGTTTTCTTGGAGAGGGTGCCGATGCTGTGCTCGAGGGTGCTACTGGAGGTACCAGGGGTACGAGAGCCGCGCTTGAGGCGGTGGTCACAGATTTTGGTTCGCCACGGTGGTGGCGAAGGTGGGCACTACTTTACTGTGCAGGCAATGCAGATATGGCGGCAGATGCCGCAGGTTATACTTCAGTTCCCCTATGCTAGGGTGGATTTCCGGGGGGACCCGGACATGGTGTTGCCTCCTGGGGAGGTTTTTGATCACAAAGGTATATTTTGTATTTCTATGTTTTGATTTTATGCTGTGATTTTGCTATACCAGGTTATATATATGATGTATAGACACTGATATGATCTATTGTTGTTTGTTTGGTGCATGTGCAGATTTGGTACCTCGCGGGCGTGAGGTGGAGTTATATAGACCGTCGGTGCAGCGAGAGGGGCGACCTCCGTGTGGAGAGAGGCGACCACAGGATGAGGCTGTGGGGGCACCAGTAGAGCCCGGGAGACCAGCGAGGAGGCGCTGATTTGATGACCCTGGTGCGGGGCCATCTCATGCTCCTCCGGCGGCAGCCGGAGGGGAGTTGGATGATATACTCCGTCGGTTTGAGACGGTGTTTCGGGATGCCTGAGGGCATGTGGATCCGTATCCAGGATGAGGAGTTCCTGGATCAGTGCATCGGGTTACCGCCACCATGGCGGTCGATCATGCGGCGAGCAGCTATGCTCGCCGCCATGACTAGTGGACGCCTGCCGCCGGGGCAGGAGGGTCCTGCAGGTGCTCCACCACCACCGCCTGGGGAAGGTCGAGGTGGGCCACCACCCCCTCCAGAGGGAGGGGCAGCTGGGGGTGCATTAGAGGCACCCTGATTGTATGATGTATTTTTATATACTTTTTTTGATAGGCTGGTGAGCCGATGTATTTTTGTACCGAGATGTGGCACAGGCTTGTGGGCCAATGTAATTTTTTGTGTATGTAAACATTTGGATGGTCGGGGAGGCCTTGATATATACATGAGTATACACCTTTTTTGAGATCCAAATGTGGTTTACATGTGTTTTTTGTGTTAATGTTGATGATATTGATTCTATTTATATGCTGCGACAAGATATATGAGATGTTTTATGTATGTGTAGCTTGATGTGATATATGCCAATCTAGCACCATGTTAGCTACTTCATTTGTTGTTTGATTCAATTCTCTTGGAATATGTGTATATATAATGGAATCGAAATGTCGAGATAATAATCTAACCTGCAGGTATTTGCGAAAGAGGCACGGATCGCGTACATGGTACACATTGTTGAGTTGGAGAACGACCAGTTGAGAGTCGAGGAAAACACTAAGGTGACTAATATGACGATGTTGGGTGTCAGTCAAGAGGCCAATGACAGCAGTGTATTCGGCTTGGTTATTGGTTGCTGGTCCTAAACATATGCTGCTGGAATGTAGCATTTCGTGTGAAGGGGTGTAGAGAGCCCAAGCAGCCGAAGCGAGATTTTGTGTCCAACGACTGGCGCCGTCGGCGTAACCAATGTGGTAAGATGGTGGAGGAGTCATCTGTTAATAGCACAAATGATAGTTTAGATGAGGGATAAAAAAGATTAAAAACTCTAAAAAAGAAAAATAACCTAAAGTAGCATGACTACGTTAAGCATAAAATCTCTTGAGGTATAACCCATTGACGGGTTCTTTGAGTGCGAGGCCTTCGGGGGAGGCCAGGATGTATGCGCCTTTGGTGAGGCAATGTTGGATGATGTAAGGGACATGCCACAGTGATTCGAATTTGTCGTGACCAAAGGTATCATGGGCGATATCATAGGCGAGGACGAGGTCGCCTTCGCGAAATGAGCGAAGGTTGACATGGCGATCAAAGGTAGCTTTGGATCATTTTTTAGCTACCTCGTTATTCTGAAATGAGGATCGACGATCCTCATCCAGAGACTCCAAGTTCAGCAAGCGCTGCTCCATGGGAGCAGTGTCAGGTAAAAGCTCAATTGCGGTGCGAAGGGTGGGAATTTTGCACTCGATGGGAAGAGTTGCCTCGACCCCATGGACTAAATGAAAAGGTGTGAAACCGGTAGCGGTATTGACTGCCGTTCGATAAGCCCATAGCGCGGAAAATAACATATGATGCCAATTGGTTTTATGTTTATTAACCGTGCACTGTAACATGGTCTTGAGGACTTTGTTGATTTCCTCGACCTGTCTGTTTGACTGAGGGTAGTATGGTGAGGCAAACTCATGAGAGAAGCCTAACCGAGAAGAGAGTTCGACGAAGATCTCATTCTCAAAGTGTTTCCCATGGTCAGAAACGAGTTGGAGTGGTACTCCGAACCTGGATATGACATGATTGAAG
>ML809779.1:0-10037 GCA_009831015.1 Picea engelmannii | reverse complement strand
CCCGATGCACATGGTAGAGCTCTAGGTGAAGGGATCGTCAGACGCAGTTGTCGTATCTGACGCACCCACACACACACACATGCAAAGAATATAACACATACCCAACAAGGTTAAGATTCTAGTCATTTCCTATGGTTATATGTGGGAGCATCTAGCGACAGGATATAAGGTAAGCACCTGGATATATTTGTATGCACCTTTTTGGTTTGAAGCTATAGTTTTATGAGTGCAAGGAATAAGTGCCTTAGGTTTAAGCACATGTCTCAAGCCTCTGGTCATATGGTGGTCTAGATTAATATTATAAGGACACACATATTTGAACATAGGGTTATGTTCAATCCCTTTCTAATGGTTTTTAAGAACATAAACAAATGTCATAACCCTACAAACTATTGAAGAAAAAATCCTTGTGTTAATGTTTAAGCCATTATTGTAGTTCTTTGCATTTCAATAGATAAAAACAACATAAGACAAGATCACTGAGAAATACACAATCACAAGAGACACAACATTTATCCTAGGAAACCCTCTAGGGGAAGAAAACCCAACAAAACTTCCTTATTATAGATAGCCAATACAATGCCAAGAGATAACTTGAGGAAATACAAAAAGTCCTCTCGTAAAGATGCACCTCTCTCTCTCTGTGTCTTCTCCAACTGCAGTTCTGAAACTTGTCTCTCAATGAGAAAGTGAAGTGTGTCTAAGTGAGGTGCTAGCCTCCTTATTTATACAAGACTGACACGTGTGAGAGTGTCCCTTCACTGCTAGGGCTGACTTCTTCTACTAGGCGGTTATAACCATCTTTATTATATTCTGGGGCCTCTTTGATATATTCTCGAGCCGACTTCTCTTTCTACCTATTACAATTATATTATGACCAATCCACAAAAGAGGATTTGGTCCTTTTACAATAGCCAACATGATCAATCCACAATGGGGATTGATCCAATGAATAATATATCAAATAATAATAAGAATACACTTTGCAGTTACATTATTTCAACACTCCCCCTTAACAATAAGGGTATTCTTCATCAGCATCAGACGAGAGAGAGGCCTTTATCATCAACAACATTAGGAGGACATCATCATCAATATCATCTTGGAACACTGACTGGCGTATCTATAAATCATTAGAAGGTTTCTTCATCGACAACATCGTCATTCTCAAAGGAATGCAATCATCATCTACATCAATATGTATTAGTATAAAACTAATGCATCATCATCACAGCACGAGGTTGGCTCATCATCATAATACTAGACTGGCTTTACGTCACAGCTATCAAGCCAGAAGCACAATTCTAGTCTCATCTCATAGTCTTGCTTTACATCACAACAATAAAGATGGAAGAAAGATACTCGTATTTCTTTACGTCACAACAATCAAGTTGGAAGCAGGATACTAGACTGGCATTACGTCACAACTATCCAGCCAGAAGCATAGTGCTAGCCTCATCTCATCGTCTTGCTTTATGTCACAGCTGTCAATTTTGAAGAAAGATGCTCGTCCTGCTTTACGTCACAACAATCAAGTTGGAAGCAGGATACTATATTGGATTTACATCACAGTTGTCAAGCTAGAAGATCAGTTCTCATTACATCACATCTTCTTGCTTTACGTCACAACCATCTGGTTGGAAGCAAGATACTAGACTGGATTTGCGTCACACCTGTCAAGACAGAATCTCAGTACTAGTCACATCACATCTTCTTGCTTTACATCACAACCATCCGGTTGGAAGAAAGATACTAGACTGGCTTTGCGTCACAGCTGTCAAGCCGGAAGCGCAGTACTAGTCACATCACATCTTCTTGCTTTACATCACATCAATGAAGGTGGAAGAAAGAGATGTCTCATCACAACAACTACTCCCCCTTTCGAGGAAGGTACTTTCAGACTATACCAAGCTTATCTCGAAAGTGTGCAAGCTTTACATGAGATAGAGGCTTGGTCAACACACCAAAAAATTGTTCATCCGTGCTAACATACTGGAGCTTTATGGCTCCCCTCTCCACCATGTCATAGATGTAATGATATCGAATCTCTATGTGCTTCGACATGTCATGGAATACAGGATTCTCTGTCATCTTTATGCAGCTCTGGTTGTCACATAGGATCGTTGTTGCTTTCATATCTAGGGAAAATAGGTCGGGCAACAACTTTCAAAGCTATATAGCTTCGCAACTGGCAGAACATGCAGCAATGTATTCTGCTTCCGTTGTGCTGAGAGCAATGTTGGATTACTTCCTAACCTACCATGAGATCATGGATGATCCCAAACTGAAATAACATCCAGAAGTGTTTTTCTTGTCAGAAACACTTCCTGCCCAATCTGAATCAATGTGTCCACTCAATGTGAAATAATGATCTCCATCATAACTGAGACCACAATCTAATGTACCCTTAAGGTACCTCGTCACATGCTTTTCAGCCACAAGGTGAACATGTCTGGGTTCTACCAGAAACTAACTCAAGGTGTTCACAGCAAAATAAATGTCTGGTCTGGTGTTCATCAGGGACATCAACGATCCTATAATCTATCTATACAACGTGGCATTAATTAATTCTGACGAATTATCGACCAACAACTTCAGCTTCACTTCCATGGGTTTATGCATGGGATTTCATTCTAACATGTCGAATCTCTTCAAGATTTTGAATGCATACTCCCCTTGGTTAAGGAATATTCTCTCTGGACTCTACCATACCTCAAGACCTAAGAAATAGTGCATTAGGCCAAGGTCTTTCATCTCAAATTCTGAAGTGAGTCTCTTCTTACATTTAGTGATGAGTTTTTCTTCTCCAGTTAATAATAAGTCATCCAAATACAATAATAGTATTACTGGATCATCGTTCATGACCTTGAAGTAGAGGTTAGAATCTACTTTACTCTTGGTAAATCCTAAGCTCGTCAGAAAAATGTCTATACGGCCATACCAAGCTCTAGGGGCTTGCTTTAATCCATATAAGGCTTTCTTCAATTTGCAGACATGAGACTTCCTGTTTTCAACTTCAAATCCTTGAGGTTTCTCTATATACACTTCCTCTTCGATGACACCATTTAGGAAAGTTGTCTTTATGTCCATTTGGTGTAACTTCCACTTCATCTTAGCTTCAAGAGCTATGATGGTTCTAATCGAAGTGTATCTGGCTACAGGAGCGAATGTCTCTTCATATTCAATGCCTTCCTTTTGAGAAAATCCATGAGCGACAAATCCTTCTTTATACTTCTCAATACTTCCATCAGCAGCATGTTTTATTTTGAAGAGCCATTTGGAGGATACCACATCTTTACTCTTCGGTCTGGGAACTATTTCCCATACTTCATTCTTTATTATGGATTAGTATTCCTCTTTCATGGCCTTTGCCCATTATTTCCTTTGAATGGCTACTTCAAGGCAGGTAGGATCCTCCTCTAGAATATCACACATCAAAGCCATATAACTGGAGAATGGTTTTGGTCTTTTCACCCGTCTCGTAGTTCCTTCGGGAACACCATACTTCTCTCCATATTGAATAATCTCTCTAACCCAAGATGGCTTTATTTTATGGAGGATCATCATATGAGGAGGTTCTTAAAATTCTAAGATATCATGGCATTCTAGAAATTCCTCATCAGGGGAAGTTATGACTTCCCTCACTGGTTTTGTGGCTCTGGGAACCTCCCTCACTGCAGTTCTGGGGATTACAGGTTCCTCTTCATATACTTGTTCAAGCTTGCATCTTCTTTATTTATTGAGAACTGCATCTTCATCAAAGGTCACATCCCTAGTGATTTAAATGTGATGGTGACCTGGTATATAGATTCTGAAGGCCTTGGAGACCTCACAGTATCCCACAAATATTCCCTTCTTTCCTGAAGGTTCCATCTTGTTTCTCTTCTCTTTCGGTATATGAATAAATACTGGATAGACAAATATTTTGAGATGGATTACCTCTGGCTTATTTCCGGTGAACATCTCTTCCTGGGTCTTGATCCCAAGTGCACTATGGGACAATTGGTTTTGCACATATACAACTACCATTGTTGCTTCTTCCCATAAGCACATAGGAAGATCTTAATCATGGATCATAGTCTTCACAACTTCCATTATCGTTTTGTTCTTTCGTTCAACTACACCATTTTGTTGGGGATTATAGGGAGTAGTGAGTTCCCTATTGATCCCAACATCTTTGCAGAAGTTCACAAACTCTTTTGAGGTATATTATCCTCCATTATCTGACCTGAGTATCTTAATCTTTCTTTCAGGAAGATTCTCTATCAAGGCTTTGAATTCCTTGAACTTGTTGAACACTTCATCTTTAGATTTCAAAAAATATACCCAGGTCTTATGAAAATAATCATCCATAAATGATACATAATATACATACCCACTAATGGAGGATGATGGAAATGGGCCACATACATCTGAATGAATGAGCTCTAGGACTCCTTTTTCTTTGTTGTCTCTCTTTGGAAAAGGGTTCTTGATGTTCTTCCCTTGTTCACATCCATTGCATACGCCTTCATGGTCAACCTTGAGTTCTGGTAAACCTGTGATCGCTTTGCATATGTATGGTAGCACCTTTTAGTTGATGTGAGATAATCTTCTATGCCAAAGTTCACATGAGTTTTCAATGGCGTGGGTCATCGAAGCCTCTGAGTGACCCTTTAGTTTATACAAGCCATTTTCTTCACTTCCAATGATGATTGCTTCATTTAAGGTTTCTCCTTTAGCCCACACAAGAACTTATCCATCTATAAATACAAATCTAAAGCCTTTCTTTTCTAAAGCTGAAATGGAGAGTAGGTTCTTTGTCAAACCTGGTACATATAGTGTGTCCTTCATTTTTAGTGAATTCCCTGAATTCAGTTTGTAGTTTGATTCTCCCACTCCCTTGATGGGATATTGGTAATCATCTCCAAGTGTCACTTTCTAAGAAAACTTCTTTTCTAAGATACAAGAGATAATGTCTCTTTGTCCCATCATGTGCTTGGATGCACCACTATCAATGAGCCAAGTGTCCTCTCCAGGTGTTACAGATCCTGAGAGGGTCGAGATTAAGACATGGTATTTGATCTGCTCTCTTATCATCTTTGTGGGTGGATCTTCATCTCCGACTACATGGGCATGGTGCCTCTTATGTTTTCTCTTGTATTTGTCTCATCTGACTGGACATAATTTCACAATGTGTCCCATCTTATCACAATGGTAGCGTTGTACATATGAGTAATCTTTTTCCTTTCGTTGTCCTTTCTTCTGAAATCTCTTTGAATGAGATTCTTATTATTGAATTTGTTTGGTGGTTGAGGCTCTTTATGAGTCTCCTTTTGGAATTAGGGTTTCTTCATTCCTATTTTGGTGTGAGTAGCTAGGGCTTGATCATTATCTCTTTCTAGTAGCGCTTCACGGTTAGCTACTCTTGTTTCTTCTTGGATGCATTCTTCCCATAGACTATCAAACTTTAGTTTCTTTGTTCTGGCACATATCGTTTGGATGAATGCATCCCAAGTTCTTGTGAGACCATTTAGGGCCGTCATTACGAGTTCGTCTTCATCTATGGTATCTCCAATTGCTTCTAATTGTTCTTTGAATTCTGAGATTCTGGAGAAATATTCCTAAATTGTTTCTCCTTTCTGCATCCTTGTATTCTTCAGTTGAGTTCTTAGATTCATATTCCAGTTTATGTTCTTTCCTTCATACAGTCTAGTTAAGGCATCAAACATTTATTTTGAAGTCTTCTTAGATGACACATAAGTAATTAGGTGGTCTTTGATTGAATTTGCAATGATTCTTTTGACCCTGATTGTGTCCTTTTGATGTTTGGCTTTTTCTGCAACATCGTCGAGTTCCAGAATTTCAACTTTGAGGAATTTTTCTAGGTCATTCTCTTCAAGAATGAGTCCAATCCTATACTTCAAAGCATGGAATTTTTCCACACCTTCCATATTGTCAACAAGCTTAGTGCTTGTAGACATCTTTTATCTGGAGCTAGGAAAATGACCGAAAAATGAAAATGCTCAAAATCAAATTCTGAACTTACTAGGAGGTGTTCTTGGCTAAGGTGAGTAGCCTCGTGTGTTTGGATCTGAGAAAATCCAACTTTTTCTCCTCCAAACTTGATCTGTGGATTTATGGACCGGTGCCTTTGGTTTTATGGTACCTCTAGTACCTTGGTACTTCTGGTACTTCTAGTACTTCTGGTACACTAGTTTTCTGGTACTTATGGTACTTTGTGAAACTAGGGTTTCACTTTCCAGGAGATCTAGCCACTAAAAAGGTGCACTGAGAGTGCCAAAGTCATCCTTGGGGGAGGGCACACTTTTCTAGATAGTTTTAGGGCTGAAATGCTTCACCATCAAAAAGCCCTAATTTGCATGTACAACTACAATGACATTTTTCACTCTTGTGAAAGATTCTTTCTTCAGCTTGGCTCTGATACCATGTTAATGTTTAAGCCATTATTATAGTTCTTTTCATTTCAATAGATAACAATAACATAAGACAAGATCATTGAGAAATACACAATCACAAGAGACACAACATTTATCCTGGGAAACCCTCTAGGGGATGAAAAACCAACAAAACTTCCTTATTATAGATAGCCAATACAATGCCAAGAGATAACTTAAGCAAATACAGAAAGTCCTCTCCTAAAGATTCACCTCTCTCTCTCTCTCTTCTCCAACTATAATTCTGAAATTTGTCTCTCAATGAGCAAGTGAAGTGTGTCTAAGTGAGGCGCTAGCCTCCTTATTTATACAATGCTGGCATGTGTGGGAGTGTCCCTTCACTGGCAGGTTCAACTTCTTCTACTGGGTGGTTATAACCACCTTTATTATATTTTGGGGCCTCTTTGATATATTCTGGGGACGACTTCTCTTTCTGCCTATTACAATTATATTATGACCAATCCGCAAAAGGGGATTTGGTCCTTTTACAATAGCCTACATGATCAATCCACAATGGGGATTGATCCAATGAATAATATATAAAATAATAATAAGAATACACTTTGCAGTTACATTATTTCAACACCTTGGACAACCTCTTTGAAGGCTTATAGAACATCCTGAAATTGGAAATGATGCCTAATTGTGGGGTGAATGTGGAGCGACCTAATAGGTTTCTATCATTCTAGTAGTCTCCACTACCCTTCTTAAATCATCTTCTATAAGTTCATAGCATCCCCAAAAAAATTTCATAGGGAGGCCATTTGGTCCTAGACTTTTATACCTTTGGAAGGTTTGTAATGTTTGATGCAATTCCTCTTTCCCCACTTCTTTCATTAATTCCAAGTTGTCCTCATGATTGAAAAAAAATGGTGAATCAGTTAGATATCCCGAGTAGCTTAGCAGTAGTAGCTTGAGATTCCTCCCTAAAAATGATTGAGAAGTAGTCAACTCCTTCTTTAGCAATGTCCTTGAAATCTGTTTTCTAGCTATTGTTCCCTTTGTTAATTTCCTAAATAGAGTTAATATTTGTCCTCAAATTTATGAAATAATTCATTATTTCCATATCCTAATTGAAGCCATATGGCTATGCTCTTGATACTCCATTCTTTCTCTTTTTTTGGCAGTAGGTTCCTCTTTTTTTTTTCTAATAAATTCACCTCCAAATTCTGAGCCTCATTCAGATACCCAAAATCATCACTTTTATATAGTGTCTCCAAACCTTCTTCCATATCTCTAAGGATCTTGTCATATTTATATTTTTTTTCTTTATCCCATTGAGTTGTTATCTTCTTTGCATCTTTTAGATTTTTTTTTTAATTTTTATCAGATAAGATTCCCTTGAGGACGAATCACGGGGTTTCCAACAATATTTTATTGTGTTTACAACATCTTCCATATTCAACCACTATAGATTTAGTTTCAAGGGGCTAGATAGTGTTTCTTGTGTCGAAATTGCTTCTAGTATTATTGGAAAATGACCAAATTATCCTCCCGAGGTGACCTAATGTTTTACCCAATCAAGCCTCTTTGCAATTATACCATGCCCAATTATTTTGTGTCTCCAAGTGGGATACAAATTTATTGGTTATATGTCAAATATGATAGCTTTCTCCAGTTTCCTTAAGTATCATAAAGGACAATCTATTTTAGTGGAAAGGCCCCAAATTTTAAATTCTCCTAAAGTGAAGTTTTGTCTCCCCCTATCACAACTAGACCAGTGTGTATGAATTCTAGTTTCAAAACCTTGTGCCAATACTCCACCTTGTCCGAGTATGACCCATAAAACATTTATAAAAAATATTTATTTTCCCATATCTGTGGAGAAGAGAGAAACTCATATACCTAAATTAAAGTCCTAGGAGTTAGTTAGTGTGAAGGAAAACTATTTCCAACCATTTATGTTCCCACCATATCGCACAATGGAATCAATAAAGTTTAAATCCCACCCACTCAAAAATTTAGAAATTTCTTGAATTGTTTTCTATTTAACTTTCATAATTTCCTAAAGTAGGATAATAGAGGGTTTTAAGGACTCTATTAACCTCTTGATAGCCAATTTCTTAGAGGCATTGACCTACCCTTGACAATTTAGTGTAAGAAATATCATTTGAGACCCTCACAAAGGGAATTTTCTCCAAGGGGCCCGGCAAATGAATGTTTATTTCCACATATGATATCAAAGGATGCTTGTTTCTATGCCATGGATAAGTGATGCTTTCTCCTTCTTTGGTTATGTTTTTGTAATATACTTAAAGTATATTACCTTTATTAAATAATATATAATCAATTATGGTGTACAAGGAGCCATATTATATCTTAGTATATTGTAATTAATGATAGTCATACCTTTTCACATGACTTATCAAACCTTACATGTATTCATACATGTCCATTGTATTTCAAGGATATGCCAATGAATAATAAAAATATAAATTTATACAATGGGGTTTGCTCCAAATTGGTATCATATATTTAGGGATACCAATATGTCTTTCAAATTAATCAGTGAAGGAATTAAGCACGAACTTATGGAACTTGAGGTAATATTTAAAGAAATTTTAGAAGTTTTAGGTCATCAAAATTCAAATGGGGAGTTTCGCGATTAAGATGGCGATGGACATAATAAAAAAAAGATGAAAATGATTTACGTGAAGAGGAGCTAAGGATGAGGTCTAATGCATCTTGTTATGGGGGGGAGTTCATTCCAATGCTAAATCCAAGTAGTGGTACAGGTAGTCACAACTCTATTGATCCATCCCTTCGAATAAATCAAAGTTGTAATAGATTAGGAGAATAAAATTATAGTAATTGCATCAAAAAGTGGAGTAATATCCATGATCATACTAATATATCAGCTAGAAGAGGTAGATGTGCAACAAGTAAAATTACAATAGTGTCCCACCATGTGGATCTGCAACCACATATTTGGTATATGCAAGGATGATTTTAAGGATGGAAAATTATATTAAAACGTTAAGAACCAAATATCAATATAGCATAGAAAAACCTCAGAATAAGTACTCAATGCCTTGAAAAATAGAGAAATTCAAATAATAAGCCTCTTCGAGGGGGAAACCTCCTTATGCCCACATAAATGTACAATTACAAGATGATTCCAAATGAAAATGTCTCCTTGGTATATATAGGAGACTAGGAGGTATAATTACAACTAATGGACTAAAGCCGACATAAATAAAATAACATTACTAATGTAATATGTCCCAATTAAGGGGTAATGAGCCATTATTTAGGGCTTAACATGCCCCTCCCCTTGAGACAAGTGTTGTCCGCAATGCTTGAGTAACTATGGATGCTTCTGTATAAAAGACTCATCTTCCCAAGTGGAATCTTCAGCTAGTAGTTTCCTCCATTTAATGAGATACTCTGAAATGGATCTATTCCTCAGCTGGTGAATTCTTATGTCAATGATGGCTTCATGCTCTAATATGATTTCTCCTTCCTCGTCAATTTCTGGAAATATAGTTTGAACTGGGATCTTGTCACCTATAACCTTCTTTAAGCATGAAACATGGAAAACTGGGTGTACTCGTGAAGATGCATGTAACTCCAATTTGTATGAAATAGTACCAATCTTTT
>ML809778.1:326304-342961 GCA_009831015.1 Picea engelmannii | reverse complement strand
CTTCCAAATATAAAGGGAGGGATAAACCTCCAAGATGAAGATACAATCCTCCAATATCAAGAGAGGGTTGACCTCTCCATCCTTGCCCCTTCCTTCCACCCAAGAATATATGAGAGATAATACAACTTTACATTAAAGCATCACCATCAACCAACCATCACATAGAGCCTGATAATGCTTCCTGAGACTTCTTCAACTTGTGTAATTCTTCAATTCTTGGAATACTCTGATCTTGTAGATAATATTACTCAATGTATTCTCTGAAAATCATCTTAAATCCTCCCCAAAAAGAAGTTATAGAAAGAATGGTAGACTTTATTCAATTATGGTTTATTCAGGAGAGCGAACTTGTACAGAATGCCCCACGCTCAATATTTAACATCAGATTCTGAAACTCGCACACAAGAAACCAAAGTCCATAATATTTCCAATGAAATTGTTCCCACTTCATTTGGATTCTCTATGAAGAATTTTTGACTGTTTTACCCGGAACACTTGTTTATTGACTAGCTTCAGGACTGGTCAAAAGCCCTATATTCCACAGAGTTTATATCCATAATTATAGGGAATCAAGAGATGAAACTTTTACCATAGGTACCTTGATATCTTCTCAATACCATAGCAATTTCACCATCTGAATAGTTATAAAATTATTTTTATATCAAAACTGGTAATATGACCTGAAAATAACATACCTTAGAACACATCACCAAAAGACTTCATCCTCCCTTGAAATCCGACCTTCTTTACTTCTGATTTCCTCTTAAATTCGATTTGTGTATCAAATGAATGTATAATGATATTTATTTATACCATTTATTTCACTTCCTTTTAACATTAGGGCCGACCTAACACTTTCTTATTTTGCAATTTTTTTCTTTAATTATCTTCAAGGCCTACATGTACTTCCTTCTTCAATTCACTTTGTCATCTTCATAAATTCATTTATCCTCAACCATGAGGATCCACGCGACGTGCCACATACCAATAGAAACAAAATGATGTATAATATCCATCCATGGGTGTTGTATCTGCATGTGCATTGTCCTTCATGTCCAAATACCTTAATCAATCTTGCGGTCCAAAACTAATGACTAGGATTGACATCAATGACAACAACCAATATTCCAATAGGCTACACAGAATAGTGTCACATGTCCATGCTTATGTTAAGCAAAGGAGAATCAAGGAGGCATGTGGAAAATCCAAAGGATTCCACGTGTAAATACTATAATACCAAGAAGGAAAGCCAAAACCAATTTTCACTAAAAATATTCAAAATATTTTCCATATCCCAAAGGGAGAATTCACTAGGATCTATAAAACATTTAGGACCTATAGGTCAGGACAATTAGGTTCCTTGTTTTTTATTAGTGTAGTGTATGTATTCCACACTTTAGTACTCACATATGCCTACCCACCTACAAATTTTGCGGTGTGGCCTACTTTTGTGCTAAGTCCATACATGACCCGCCTTATCATGGTTCAATTAGTTTTCATCCTACATTACAAAGACTCTTATGTGATGGACCACTCATCATTTATTTTCTTTTCCTTAGTCTAGATGTATGACATTTTGGGATGTGTAGTGCTTATGTACAATTCCCTCTCTTTGCCTCTTTGCTTATGTTTGGTCCTTGGTTACTCATTTAAATTTGCTTGACCCTTTGGGATTATCATTTTGGGAATTTGTCCATTGTTTGGGTTCCATATATGGATTTGAACCTCTTATCTTGTTGATAATTTGTTAGGATGCCTCATTTCGAGTCCTCAATGACACAAATCCATTTTGAGTTACTTAATTGGGAGTCTAGTTGTGTCCCCATTTTTCCTAAGTATAAATGGTACAAAGCTTTAATTAGTATAAGCTAGATCCATAGAAGACATAGAACTGTAGAAGCCTAAGTATGTGAATATGGACAAGGATGAATTTCATTCTTAGAACCATGATGCCCACAAGATTTGTGAATTTTCCTAAATATGTAGAGCCCTTTTTGTACAAGTGAGTTATAACTATCAGGTTATATAACTTTCTAGAATCTTTTGTAATCCAGTCATCTACCTAATATATATAGGATGTTAACACTACCATGTAAAGGTTGACGATGTTGTTGGTTGTTATTATTTAACTAAGTTGAATGAGTTAATGCATAGTTTCCCTTTAGTTGTCTAATGTTAATTCTATATATTTTAAGCTATGTATTTTTTCCCAAGTATGAGACTATTGAAATTTAGTCATGTTAATGCACAAGGCCTAGATGTAATCCTTTATTTTCTTAATCTAATGGGATCACACCATTGTTCTAGTCATTTTTATGTTGTTATGATGTGTCTTGATAATGCTTACATAGTTGATATCTATGCATATGCATTACTCCTTGTTTGTCCAAATGAATGTGATTAAATATTAACTAATAGATTCTACATCTCCACTAATCTTCAACACATTGTAACTTAATTAATTGGAAGCTATCAAACATTTTTTGGGTGATACCTCCTTCATTTGGAAGGTTGAGTATGTTGGCATAATAGAATACCATGGACCTTTGTTGGACGAATTCTATGGACCTAGGGTTTATAAAATATACAACAATATGGTTTCATTGATGAGACCTTGACAAAAGTAGATTAGTGGGTATGTGATTCTAGTCAACAAAAGTTGAGCAACGAGACTAGGTGAAAATGAGAATACACAAGTTTGTGTTCCAAGAAAGTGCATATCTAGATGAATATGTAGCAAGATTTAATGATAGACACTTGTTTGAGGGTTTACATGATATTTTCTAAGTTGAATTTCTACTAAATTTGCATGAATGGCTGGAGAGACTTGAAAACAAGCATTTTCATTGGGTTTTTCAATTGAGAATTGAGTGGACTACCAATAATTTGTTAAACATATAGTTGTATGATCATGATTTGGCATGAACAATTGATTTTTGGTTCAGAGGTGTTGTATAAGGTTATGCTTTGTAATTGATGGTGGTATGTCATCAATATTTAACTAAATTTCTAGAATTTTTCAAGAAAGGACCATATGGGATATTGATTATATCTATGTGTATAAAGATGATGATGGTGGAATAATGTATGCTCCCAATCCCACAGAGATTGAATGTAATCCCTACATGGGGGGTGGAATGATATGAGGACTGAATGGTATAATTAGCAACATAGACTACTTGAAAGATCAATGTAGGTGGTTGCACTAGATCTTGAAAGTTATGATAGAAAAAACATCAAAAGTGGACATAGATTATAGAAAGATGGTGGTGGGGAGAAATGGAACAAATATTCACTAGTCAAGAGTCCTTGATAAGAAGGTATAATGTTGGATGTGGAATGATGCAAAGGATGAGAGAAGATAAAAAATGATCTTTGGCCAACCCCAAAACATATGAGAATCAATAAGGTATGTTGATGTAGAGAACAAAGGAGTTAGAAAAATTGGATGGAAAATTTGACATGTTGATATGGTATATGTGTGATGATGCAGGGGATGCATATACTTAGACTATAGGCACAAAGGGATTGACCACAATTAATGACATGCAAGCTATTGTGGAAGCTATGGAAGAGTAGAGTCAAGGAGAGGAAGTGTTTTAGTACATACCATTTTTCTATTCTAAGCTCGTTGGTATCCATTCCGTTGAGAAGGAGGTAGAATGTAATGATAATGATGCCTCTCCATCCTATATCCTACACATGTGCCCATTTTTATTTGTCAAAATCCAGTGATTGTTTTTTTGCATAGTGTTAGTGCATGTAATTACTTGTAAAAGTTTACCTTCTAATGTGGCTTTAAACAATGTGAGTGTGATTGTTGGAAATAATCAAAATTTGTAGTGTATTTAGAGGAGAAAATTTGATGATGCAACAACAAGGAGATATAGGTTTTGTGTTGGTTCATAATCACCAAATAAGAATGATGACACAACCAAATGAATCCTCCCTATGGTTTTTGTTGTTCCATGGTAGAGGTGGAGAAGACACACAAAAAATTGGTTCCTATGTTGCATAATTTGGAGTGCATGGAGGACCATAGATGTTATTCGATGGATAGATATCTAATCCACACTATGAAGAAAATCATTTTAGTGGTACAAGAAATGAAAGTAGAACACTCTAACTAGGGAAATATTGAATTTGGTTCAATTACAAGGAAATTTTGTGAAAACATTTCAAAATCCAAAGTCTAAGTAACAAATTATTTCTAAGTTAAAGGAAATCAAATAAAATATTAGGGAAACAATATCAGAATATGAATACTAGTTACAAGATTTGATGAGATGATTAAGTTATTGTTAAAACAAATTTTTCCTCACCCCATGCAACTTGCTTGGATGGCCTTTCCATTTCCCTATGCAGACTTGAAGTCCTCTTTTGTACCTTCCAGAGCCAAAAAAACACATTTTTCCACACATGCGTGCCCTATCAGTTAGACAATAAGCATATATGCAGGTTGCTCCACTACATTCCACGTACATTGGGTTTGGTGTTCAAAATTAAAAATTATGTCAAGTTTCCATGCCATGTCACGAGATCCATGATCCTTGACCTTCCATATACTGGAAACGCTCTGACTCGGCCCTTCAATTCCATTTGAAGGCTATAAATTGAGCCTTATCCAAGCCTTGAGGGAGATTCAACAATTCAACTTTGAGCGCGAAGACACTCTGGAGAAATTTCACTTCATATTGAGTCTGCATCCCTTTATCCTTGAAAGTTTGAACTCTTTGTTTAACCCCCAAGCTCTTCATTCTTTGTGATGGAGAACCTCATTGTCTTATTTATATGAGATTTCCTTTGGTGGAGGATTGAAGTGGTGGAGGCATAGATGGAGGGACTTAGTTTCTCGGTTCCAATGTGTGTCATTACAGAAGTTTGTCACCTATATACTTCTGCTGATTATTTTAATATAAATACTCTTTTCTCGTCCAATTGATATCTTGAAAATATTTGAATTATTATTCCATGGGTGTATTTTTCATGTATGTTAATGGATTATGCTAATATATATGGTAACATTATATATTATCACCATATGCTTGTGTATCTTGGTTGTTGAGGACAAGTTTCAGGTATAAATCTTTTAGTTGTGTGCTCAACGATGGTCTTCATCGAACGTCCGGATGAGGTAGGCTCTTGGCCTTGTCTTGTTAGCATTTCATTTATATAACATAATTGGATTTAGATTTTATTTCTATGTGTCATTCCGTCTGTTGTGGTTTACCCCATGCCATAGAGAGATTTTCCTCGTAACAAAATTGGTGACCATGCTGGGGAAAATCTCTCTATGGTAATTTTTTATTATGGCATTTTCTCTGTTGATTACTTTCATTGATTTTGAAACATGTGGAGATATTTCATTTCATAGAAATTACATATATTTCATTGGAAGAGTTCCATTTAGAAGCATACCATCTCTTTGAAATTCAAGATTTGTACTTAGCAATTTTTTTATTTTCGCTTCTTTTATATGCTGAGTCGTAATACCATTAGTTTCATGACCACACCTATTGAGTAAGAAGAAGCCATTAAAATTAACGTTGATTAATTAAAATTGATTAGAAATGATTTTATTTTTCAAGTGTACAAAAACAAGTATAGGACATAGGGCCTTGGAATAGGATTTTGTGAGTAAAATTCTCCAATGCTATTAAACTAAACATATCTTCCTGACCAGGGAGTGGTGAAACCCATTGTGTAATTAGTTGTGTCAGGAGGCTCCGCTCACACCGGAGTTAAGCATGAGGCCATGCGAAGTTGGTTGCAGAGATATCCCTTTAATACCTTATTATCGTCAGAGATATTTCCAAGGTTCTATTCATATTTGGGGGTCTTGCTAGTACCTTTACCTCCGTGAGAGGCGATTCTTTCAATATTTTGGGCTTTGTTACCCTACCCATATGGTGGCCCTGACTTATGACTATTCTCCTATGCATTGGTTATATTTTGGTGACTCTATTTGTTTGACGCAGGTAGCCACATATGTTACTTGCAGGGGTTATTCCGTAGGTACCCTAAGTCAGATAAGGGTCGGACAAAAAACAACCTGTATGGAGGATTACCTCTTTGGGGGGATCTGACCAACTATATTGTTAATCCCACGAGGGACCTTATAAATGATTATGATACCTCCAATATTTTGAAGGGAGTCTCATGCCCCTCTTGGGCGAGACATACCTACTCTAGTGTGGGAGGCCCCTTTTCAACCACTATATCATGTTTGTGTGTATTGACCTTTCTTCTTTATTTTGGTGTGCTCTCTGATTATTGGTTGGCCCTAGGATTTGGTTTTATATCTCGAGTCTTGATTCATCATGGAGAAAGACCAACTTCCTCCTAGGTCTTGTCATTTGTTGAAGTTACCACCACATCTTGAGTCTTTGCCGAAGTTTCCTTCTAAAAGGCATAAATTTAATAAATGTGGTACATATATCTCCACATCCCAGACTTGTGATAATCCAGTTATGAGTACTGAGTCAAACTTGAATGTCACAAGGAGTTCCTCGACTCCTATTTCTTCTGTGATTAGTGGGATTCCTTCAAATTTAGCCTCGACGGTTGGGATGTTGGAGATCCCCGCCTCTGCTACTACCTAACCTATGGGTTCTACTCAACCCATAGGAACAAACCCTTTCAGATCTCTTTTTGGTACGCCAGGTTACAATTCTCAATCAATACCTTCAGTCTCTAATCCATTTTCTTTTGTTGTGCCTAATATGACTTCACAACTCTCATCCTCTATTCCTACGGCTAATGTGAATCCTAGTTTTGGACCTAGGGGCATGGATCCTCTATACGCTCCTCTCTCGTTTGGTGGAGGCCATATTACCCAAATGAATCCTACAATTGGAGGTTGGCCTCCTTTTTCTTCCGGGCCTAATCCTAGTATCAATTCTCATGGATGGAGTGCTAAACCAGGAGGACAAGTCACTTCTTATATTCTATCCTTTACCCCCTCTTCCTCCATGTCGATTCTGATTTTTTTATTATTATGGAGAATCCCCCTCCATCCTCCATAGTTCCATCTGGAGGGAGTTAGTTTCACACTATGGGAAACCCCCATCCCGGAGTCCCTTCGGTTGGGGGAAATGTATATAACCCTCATTATGTCGCTTTTGTAGGTATGGTTCATGTTAGTCTCTAACTTTGTTTTTGATTAAGTGAGTTGTCCCTAACCCTTAATCCTCCCTACTTATGTTTTGTTTCCTTGAACCTTGGATTTTACCCCTTGGTTTGATTTGTCATTCTTTTCAATTTTTGCACTTTTAAATTATTTTCTTAAGTCTTTAAAGGTTTAGGATTTGATTGGATGAAATTTTTCACATCACTTGTCTATTCATTTTTTAAATTTCAAATTTTCTGCCAAGTCATGAATAGCACTGCAGGAATAACAGTATTCCTGCAACGCCAAGGATAATCATGTTTTTACATCCGCCATCTCACCTTGATTGCGTCATAATTGCACAAATAGTGATTAGAGGATCTGCTTGCCTCTCCACGATCTCTTCTCGAGTTGATACTGCAATTATAACCATCATATGCAAGGGATCTAGTTGTACCATCCTGACCTGCATCAAATCAAACACGTTTTGATATTATTAATAGAAACTATCACCTTCTATTATAATGTATCAGGTATTTTGTGCAAATATTGAATTGGAAACATAATAGATTTTTAGTTTCTAACAGTTCACAGGTTTTAAAATTCTCAGTATCAAACCCCACAGATCTGCTCACAGGACTATATCAGCAGCATGACACCGAAGAAGAGTGGACAGATTATTAGATTGGAACCATAGGGCACAAATATAATTGAATCATACCCCCAAATGGCATAGAGGTTTAAAGATGCAGGTTGGTTTGAGTTTCTCACAAGCTTCCAGGGACACAATGAACATATCTCAATGATTTCTACACAGAAATTTGATGGCTTGAAGTTGTAATTGGGAAATTACTAATGATCGTGACTGAGGATTCAATTGTAGAGACTGTAAATTGCCAGTTGGTGGAGAAAGGTGGTGGAAGAAAGTGAATGTGGTTATGGAATTCATGAATTAGTTCTTAATCCCAGAAAAACAAAATCCCAACTGGAAAAAGGGAATTCCACATAGCTGGGTAAAGAAGGAATGACATACTGCTTTGATGATCATCCACATGTATATCACGTGTGAGGGTAGGTTTTCACTGGTTTATATTTACCATATCATATTGTTAATTCACATTAATGGGGATTATCCTCTCAATTTACCCTATTTCCTACTTAAGAGTTTATCTAAAATGTCGAAGAGGGTGCAGTCTCATCCTTCTACAACTAAAGGCAGTCTTTTCCACGAAGGTTTAATAAATACATTGGTCATCACATATTTAAATGAAGTTCAAATAACTTGGGATTGGATAATCCAGCCTTTAGGAAATGATTCACAACCAGATAAATCCAAAAAGGCCAAAGGTAAGAAATCAACTCAACATAAACAAATTGGTACAATCACCGAGTCCCCAATTAAAGAAGGATCATCTGCAACTAGGGTAACACGGCCTAGAAAAAGGAAGATGCAAACTAAACAAATCTTTGGATATTCTCCTGTAGGTAAAATTCAAGAAGAAGCTACCACCAGTAAAGGTAAGAGATCAAAACTAGATGATCTTTTTGTAGAACCAGAAAACCTACAAAAAAAACTCTGTTTTTTACTTGTTTTAGTCTTTATCCTCAAGAGAGGTTGCAGAACAGATGGAGATGACTTTTTGGATAAAAAATAGATTTTTTTTGGTAACATGAACCTTCACAAAAACCTCTCTTGGTTTTTACACAACTATCACATTTTAAGAGATTCAAATTTATATTTGAGGCCTATTTTTCTGAGATTTCACAATAAATAATTTCTTGTTTTAGTCAGTAATTTTGGGAGAGGTTTCAAAACATCTGATGATCAATTTTTGGAAACCAAAAGGGTTTTTTGTTGATAACGAGCCCCTTCACAAAAAATTCTCTTGGTTTTTACACAGCTATCATTTTTTGAGAGATACAAAGATATTGTTGGACCCTATTTTTCAGGAATTTGCCAGATTTATTTTCCTAAAAAATCTCATGGACAACAGTTGACAAGCCACCTCATCAATTCGACTTGGAGATTAGATTTGATCTTCTCCTTGATTATTTGAAACAAGAAACTAAATATAGATGAGGAGGTTTTCAAATCCATTTCTTTTAGATCTTGATAATTATGTATTGTTTCTATATAAACTTTGTAGAAGGAAAAGTAAGGGTCGAAAGGTTGGGCTTTCAGGGACCTGTTTTGAACTATTTGTAAGACATTTTTTTCCACATTGATACTTAATGGCAAAGACATGTTGATGGTCATATTTTCTGTCATTTCATTTTCTATTTCTTTACTTTCTTGAGATCATTTCTTAGTTGCAATGCATTGATTTCTTGGTCTTAATTAATACAATGAATATTTTCTTGTTATTGTTTATCATCAATATTGGATTTTCAAGTACATGTTCTTGTTTATAAATTACATTTTGAGATAATAAATCCATATGGGGTTGGAAAATTGAATACTTTTATATTTCCTCTCTTTATTTTCCTTATTTGTCTGATCTATTTATTTGGCTACCCTTTAACAAATTAGTGGGATATCTCTTGGATTTATTTTGAACCTTGTGTTTACCTTGAAACCTTGAACCAACTTTCAACCATACTTAAAAACCAATTCATAAAGCCCTTAAAATATTGTTGCAATAACCTGATGATGCCCTATCTTTCCCTCTCACACTCAAGTGAAACTTTAGGGACTAACATCTTTTGGCACCGTTGTCGGGGACGAAGACACGAAGTATTTATCCCTAGGAGAACGACAATGATCAATTCTAGCTCTTGATAGTGAACAGGAGTTGGATACTTTTTCTGATTGTATCATTCACTTGGCGACTCTATGAAGGAAGAATCCATTAACAACTCCACTAATCTGAGATGTCAAAGGCTATGGAAGCTATTTTTTCATGGAGGTTTGCACCATTTAATTTCTCTGCTATTGTTGGTTTCCCTAATGATGTTCCCACTATTGATATCTGGGGATATTGCCTTCCATGGTTCAGAGAAAAGGATGAGGACAATCCAACACTACATTTGATTGAGTTTCATCAATGCATGGATCAACTGAATATTCATCACGAAGATGCATTGATGAAAATGTTTATGTACTCTTTGGAGGGTGATGCACGTGTCTGGTACAAATCTCTTCCTTCTTCCATCATTTCTTCTTTAAGATAATTTCATGTTGCATTCAATGAACAATGTAAAAGGTATTTTCCAGCTGAGCTTCTTCTGGTAGATTGTTGTGAACAATGTAAATCAAGATATTATTTTCAAGAAATTGATTACTCTAGTAGTACAGATGAAGAAAATGATTACATCAAGGAAGAGGAAGAAGATTCATTATCAGACATATCTTCTTCTAAATCTATCCTACAACAGGAATATTTTCAGCATTTGATCTTGAAATCCATAACAATGATACTTTAGATGCATTTGGTATCAATCTGAATGTTTCTAATAGTAGTGACTATGATACAAATGTTTTTCCTAATATGTTTGAAGATCAGTTGTTGACTGAAGATATTATTGTCGAAGACTATACTATAGATGAGAAAGAAAAACTAGTAGTTATAAATATATTTGGTGTTGTTTCATATGCCTCTTATGGTCAAAATTCTTATGATGATAAAGCAACATATATACGCTCATTTTTTCAATATGATCATGAAGTAGAGGTCCTTGGTTTTCAGAGTTCAGAATTTTTTTCAAATCAACCTTTATTTGATGAGTATGATGATGATCTTGAAGTCTTGGATCCAAATGTTGATGATATGACAAATTCTAACCAACAAATTCATGAAGGCATTCAATCCATCGTCCATGAAGAGTCGGAGCGTGTGTATGATAGTTATGCATCTGAAGGCAGCATGGAAGATGATGATCAACCTCTTGATTCTCATGATGATAATGTTCTTTTGAACAATGTTATCCAAGAATCATATGAGCAGGTTCCAGATGCTTTTAATAAAACCAGTGATCTTCAAATGAATTATGATCTCATAAATGAAGAAAAATTCATAGAGCAACAATATGGCTTCTTGTATCAACTAGAGATGCAGTACCATTGGTAGGATATTGTGGCTCTCTACATTGAGTTTGTGTTTCCAGAGGTTCAAAATTTTGCAACGTTTGGAATTAAAGAAAATTGTAGTTGTAAGTATGGGTTGCCCATTCATTTTTTGCTGCAAAAATATCAGTTTTTCTACATTTTCTTATTTACCTGCAAGGAATAAGACCCTCTTGGAAGTTAAATCATTTCATGGTTGTATTGGAAATTCTCCTACACATGATCATCATGATTTCAACAAGAAATTAGAGTAGAATGGTTGAATAAGCTTGCATCCAAGAAATTTGTTTTTAGTATGCAAGAATAAGGACTCCATAGCCCCATGGAAATACTACTAGCAGTTTTGTGGTTGTTATTTTTGAGCTCAAATAAAGACTCCATATACCCAATGCAATTGTTTTTATACAGTTTATGTTTTAAATAAAGGATGACAGAACAGGGAAATCAAAGAATCATAAGCAAGGTAAAGGCATTGGTCTGCAGATCTTAAAGTTTCCTCATGAAACTTTACCCCCAGAAAGAGCTAGTGTTAGTCTCTAACTTTGTTTTTGATCAAGTGAGTTGTCCCTAACCTTAATCCTCCCTGCTTATGTTTTGTTGCCTTGAAACTTGGTTTTTACCCCTTGGTTTGATTTTTCATTCTTTGAAATTTTTGCACTTTTAAATGATTTTATTAAGTTTTTAAAGGTTTAGGATTTGATTTGATGAAATTTGTCACATCACTTGTCTATTCATTTTTGAAATTTCAAATTTTTTGCCAAGTCATGAATGGCACTGTAGGAATAACGTTATTCCTGCAGCGCCAAGGATAATCATGTTTTTACATGTGCCAACTCACCCTGATTGCATCATAATTTCACAAATAGTGATTAGAGGATCTGCATGCCTCTCCACGATCTATTGTCGAGTTGATAATGAAATTATAACCATCATATGCGAGGGATTGAGTTGTACCAGCCTGACCTGCATCAAATCAAACACGTTTTTATATTATTAATAGAAACTATCACCTTCTATTCTAATGTATCGGGTATTTTGTGCAGAGATTGAATTGGAAACATAAGATATTTTTAGTTTCTAACAGTTCACACATTTTAAAATTCTTAGTATCAAACCCCGCAGATATGTTCACAGGACTATATCAGCAGCATGGCACCGAAGAAGAGTGGACAGATTATTAGATTGGAACTAGAGTGCACAGAATTAATTGAAACATACCCCCACATGGAGTAGAGGTTTAAATATGAAGGTTGTTTTGAGTTTCTCACAACCTTCTAGGGACATGATGAACATATCTCAATGATTTTCGCACAGAACTTTGATGGATTTGAAGTTGTAATTGGGAAATTACTGATGATGGTGACTGAGCATTCAATTGCAGAGCCTGTAAATTTCCAGTTGGTGGAGAAAGGTGGTGGAAGAACGAGAATGTGGTTATGGAATTTGTGAATTAGTTCTTAATCCCAGAAAAACAAAATCCCTATTTGAAAAAGGGAATTCCATATAGATGGGTAAATAAGGAATGACATAATGCTTTGATGATCATCCACATGTATATCACATGTGAGGGTAGGTTTTCACTGGTTTATATTTACCATATCATACCGTTAATTCACATTAATGGGGATTATCCTCTCAATTTACCCTATTTACTACTTAAGATTTTATCTAAAATGTCCAAGAGGGTGCAGTCTCATCTTGCTACAACTAAAGACAATCTTTACACCAAGGATTAATAAAGACATTGGTCATTGCATATTTAAATGAATTTTAAAGACCTTGGGATTGGCTAATCCAGTCTTTAGGAAATTATTCACAGCCAACTAAATCCAAAAAGGCCAAAGGTAAGAAATCAACTCAACATAAACAAATTGGTACAATCACTGAGTCCCCAATTAAAGAAGGATCATCTGCAACTAGGGTAACACGAGCTAGCAAAATGAAGATGCAAACTCAGAAAATATTTAGAGATGCTCCTATAGTTAAAAGTTATGAAGAAGCTACCACCAGTAAAGGTAAGAGATCAAAACCAGATGATCTTTTTGCAGAACCAGAAAAGCTACAGGAAATACTATGTTTTTACCTGTTTTAGTATTTATCCTCAAGAGAGGTTTCACAACATATGGAGATGAATTTTTGGAAACCAAAAGAGGTTTTTTTTGGTAACATTCCCCTTCACAAAAACCTCTCTTTGTTTTTACACAACTATCACATTTTAAGTTATTCAAATTTATCTTTGAGGCCTATTTTTCTGAGATTTCACAATAAATAATTTCCTATTTTAGTCAATAATTTTGGGAGAGGTTACATAACATCTAGAGATGAATTTTTGGAAACCAAAAGATTTTTTTGTTGAGAACGAGTCCCTTCACAAAAAAATCTCTCGGTTTTTACACAACTATCACCGTTTGAGAGATACAAATAGATTGTTGGACCCTATTTTTCAGGAATTTGCTAGATTTATTTTCCTAAAAAATCTCATGGACAACAGTTGACAAGCCACCTCATCAATTCTACTTGGATAACAGATTTGATTTTCTCCTTGATTATTTGAAACAATAAACTAAATACAGATGAGGAGGTTTTCAAATCCATTTCTTTTGGATCTTGATAATTTTGTATTGTTTCTATATAAACTCTATAGAAGGAGAAGTAAGGGTCGAAAGGTTGGGATTTCAGGGACTTGTTTTGAACTCTTTGTAAGACAGTTTTATTCCACATTGATACTTAATGGAAAATACATGTTGATGGTCATATTTTATCTCATTTCATGTTCTATTTATTTTCTTGCTTGAAATAATTTTTCAATTGCAATGCATTGATTTCTTGTTCTTAATTAATACAATGAAGAAATTGTTGTTATTGTTTATCATCAAGATTTGATTTTCAAGTACATGTTCTTGTTTCTAAATTACATTTGGAGATAAGAAATCCATATGGGTTTGAGAAATTGAATACTTCCATATTTCCTCTCTTTATTTTCCTTATTTGTCTGATCTATTTATGTGGATACCCTTTAACAAATCAGTGGGATATCTCTTGGCTTTATTTTGAACCTTGTGTTTACCTTGAAACCTTGAACCAGATTTCAACCATCCTTAAAAACAAATTCATAAAACCATTAAAATATTATTGAAATAATCTGATGATGCCCTAACTTTCCCTCTCACAGTCAAGTGCGACTTTAGGGACTAATAGTTCCCATACAACATTTTATGAATTAGTTTGGAGGAGGATATTATCCTACCGGACATGGCCATGGAATATACTAGAACCATGGATGGCCTGCAACCCCTCAACACCAATCTTTCTAGGGAGCATGGGATCATACACCGCAACCCCGACTCCCTTTTATGGCCATGCTTAATATACTCGAATTTTCAAAATTAAAGAATGACCCGATGCATCACGATTCGTTATGCCCCCCCATCCCCACCAAGGTCCCTTAAAAAATTCCAAAATTCAAAGGAAAGACTAGAAAGGATATGGGTGATCATGTCACTAATTTTCATCTTTGGTGCTCATCTAATTCCCTTAATGACGATTCTATTCTTTTGAGGATATTTCAATGCACCCTCACAGGGGTCACCACGAAGTGGTACATTGAGCTACCAGGGGGGACATATGGAAACTTTGATCAGATGGTTTTGGTCTTTCTCAACCACTTCTAGTTGTTGGTTCATTACGATGTCGACATAGAAATTTTGTCGGCCCTTTTCCAATATAAAGCCACACATATCTTGGACCATATCCAGGAGTGGCATAGACAGAAGAGGTTGATCAAATCCTACATTCCTCCAGAGTTTCTGTTGGAGTGGTTCCTTAAGTCTTTATTGCCTTATATTTCGAAGGATGTTTCTACATCTAGAGTAACATCTGAGGAAGAAGTTAATTTCAAAGCACAAAAATTGGACCTCATATATGCTCAGTCTGGGATGTTGCATGAAATTATTCCTGATGCACCGTGGTCGAACTATGACCCTAGAAACAATCATGGGCCTCATGTCGATGGCATCATAGGCTATGAAAATTCTAAGTCTATAGACTTGGTTATGAACCAGTTGAAATATTTGTATCTAAGCCAACCTATAGCTGGTCAAGCTTCGACTCCTCCACTCCCATTCAGTCGACAGATGTGCATTCTTTACAGTCGTCGACCAACCCAAATGGTAACCAAAAACCAGGAGGGAATAGAAGGAAAGGACAAGGTAATAATCGTAAGGGTGGGAAAAATAATAATAAATCCAAGGACAACATTAACAATGATAGATAGAATAATAATGATGGTGAGGGAAAGAAAGAAAAATGAAAGGTGAAGTTTCCTTGTAAAATTTGTAAAGAAGATCACCTTACCCACATATGCCCCAAAATCGAGGAAGCCTCGAGGCTCTTATCAAAACCACCCGCTATGATGAAAAATTAGTTTCCACATAATCAACACATGGCTTCGGGAACCTCCAACACTGGAAATCAATAGAGCTGGAGTAAAAACCCCTCAACACATGAAGGAGGCCATATATGTGTCAATATGGTCAAGTCTCATATTGATGTAGCCACTTGATCTATTGATTACAGTTCTTCACAAACTGTTGTGTTAGGACTCAGAAATGTCACATTTATATCCTCTTTTCCCTTCACCATTCCTTACATTTCATCGTCCCATTAACCTTCCATCATACCATTTTTATAAATACATTTGGGTTTCACATGATTATTTTCCACTTTATTCATTTTAGTATTATAAGTGAATTTATGATTAAATATTAGAAAATTAACATATTTTCATTATATCTCAAGGTTGGATGAGTTTTATGATGTGTACAAGTATATTTGAAGATTTCAACAAAGTCAAATATTACCACCTAGCCTCAAATTCGAATTTCATCTTCAAGCTTTGAANATTTGAAGAATATTTGGGACAATCATTCAAGCATATTCAAAGGAGAAGATCATGGAGATTTTGATGGCATATCTTATCCAAGATTTGTGAGAGATGTGTGGAGGATTTGAAGGGATCATATCTTGTAATAATAGGAAAGTGGTTGAGAGAATAGTGGATATGCAATTATGAGACTCTTATCTTATCTTCAAGACTCTCATGTATAAAAGAGAGTGTTCTCTCTTCATTTGGGGAGTTAGAGAGGAGAGATTAGACTTAGATTATCTTGAAGTCTTAGAAGGGGATTCTTAGCTTTGATTTGTATTCTTTCATTTGTCATGCTTTCATGATTGTCATTTGATTCTTGTAATGTAATTTGAGATAGCATTATTGTGTAAGCTCACATATGTCTTTTGTCATTCAACTCTTCACATGTTGTATTGCTTTCCTAAATTAATTCCATGCTTTCCTAGTTAGTCTTTCAATGCTTTCCTAGATTAATTTCATTTCAACAATTTAGATTAGATTACTTCTACTTCAGTCCTGCATATATAGTGTGTGTGCTTCGTAAGCCTATGAACCTCAGATTGACAAATTAAATAGTTGG
>ML809778.1:268875-317284 GCA_009831015.1 Picea engelmannii | reverse complement strand
GAGAACCCTAGCTTGGATATTATTGTAACAGAGCGCTGCTCGATTGGAGGTTGCCCCCTCGAAGAGGCCTGTGAACATTGCTATCTGAATCAAGTGCTATTTCTGTTCAAGTGCTATTTTTGTTGCTATTTCGTATATCATTCTGTGTATTGTGAAGATTATGCTGGATATTTTACTGTTATTCTGCTATTTCTAGCATTTCGTTCCTGTTCTGCATATTTTATATATCTGGTATCTTGCACTTTCTGAGTCGCATACATCACTTTCTTATTTTACAGATCTTTTTCCTTGTCAATAAAACTAGTCAAGTTCCTTTTCCATGATCAAATTGTCTTGATTTCATTGTCATAAACCCTGTTGCTACTAAGATCTTTACATCTATAGTCCTACCAATCTTTTTATAAACTCGTGTTGACTGATGTGGGATTCCTTAAGGCCCTCCTTTCAACAGTGTTTCCCCATCGACCTTGACACCTTATCTAGGATAGAGACTAGAGTTCATTTTGAGTACTTTGAGGCTTGCATGCCTTAATGGAAAGTTCTCTCATTGACAATAATGGGAATACATTAATGTCCCTTGATCATTAGATATTGCAAGTGGCTCAGCATCAACCCATGTATTCACACTTCGCAAGATGTACTCAGGTACCTTGGCACTCATTGACATCACTAGTGAGTTTGTCTCGCATTGGTTAACGACATTCATCAATGGTCGGTAATCCAATGATTTCTCTTCATGCTCGACACCGACACATTAATTCACATGATTAGAATTGTACCATCGGTTTGTAGCGGGTGAAGACTATACAATTTTTCATGATCCCCTCAACAGTCGCAGCAGCTTGACTTCAGATCTATGAGAGTACCACAGCTCCACATTCTCTACCTTCCACATTTCTCATGATTTAGCAGTAGCAGTTCAGATTCCTTCACTTCCCATGATCCAGTTATAGCAACATCAACATTAGCAGTTCCATTTTCATGATCCTGTAGCAGTGACATATTCCATGCTCCAGTACCATCACCAACCATATTCCTATTGCATTGTTCATCATCATTCTTGGGTAAGTGGAGGTATGCTATTTTCTAATCTTTAATCATGTAATTCCTTATTTGCTAGTAATGAATAAATTTGGAAAATTCCCTCACCATGCTGTATTTCCTTTTTCACTTTCATAACCTATGCCAAGTTGCATAAGGATATGCAACCACTTCAGTTGGGGAGGGGGGGGTGGGGAGGACCTATATTCACTACATATTTATTACCATTATTCCATTTTACCATTTCATCATTCCATTTATGATTCACTAACATTTATTTTCCAACGACACTTTGTTGCATTAATTTATATACATATTGGCATGATTCATAAAGATAAAGAAAAGGTTTTCTTATACACAATGATGCTTTCTTATGCACATTGATACCTTATTATTATTTCCAGTAAGTATATGACTTAACTATTGCAGCAAGAAAGGAAATAAGTGAAATGAATGTTGTTAACACAAGAACCAACATTCTTTGTATTCATGGTTGTCACACAAGAACCAACCATAACAAAATTTCACATGTTGTTACACATGTATTACATGCTGCTACTCCTGTATTTCAAATCCTGGAAATATTCCTTATTAAAAAGACATCATCAAGTAAAGCCAAAATCTGAATGCCAAAAGTTCCTAAGAAAATCCATGCATAGTTGCATGAGGACATGCAACAAGTTCAGTTGGGGGGGATGTTAGGAATCATAAATGTCACATTTATATCCTCTTTTCCCTTCACCATTCCTTACATTTCATTGTCCCATTAACCTTCCATCATACCATTTTCATAAATACATTTGGGTTTAACATTATTATTTTCTACTTTATTCATTTTAGTATTATAAGTGAATTTATGATTAAATATTAGAAAATTAACATATTTTCATTATATCTCAAGGTTGGATGAGTTTTATGATGTGTACAGGTATATTTGAAGATTTCAACAAAGTCAAATACTACCACCTAGCCTCAAATTCGAGTTTCATCTTCAAGCTTTGAATATTTGAAGAATATTTGGGACAATCATTCAAGCATATTCAAAGGAGAAGATCATGGAGATTTTGATGGCATATCTTATCCAATATTTGTGAGAGATGTGTGGAGGATTTGAAGGGATCATATCTTGTAATAATAGGAAAGTGGTTGAGAGAATAGTGGATATGTAATTATGAGACTCTTATCTTATCTTCAAGACTCTCATGTATAAAAGAGAGTGTTCTCTCTTCATTTGGGGAGTTACAGAGGAGAGATTAGACTTAGATTAGCTTGAAGTCTTAGAAGGGGATTCTTAGCTTTGATTTGTATTCTTTCATTTGTCATGCTTTCATGATTGTCATTTGATTCTTGTAATGTAATTTGAGATAGCATTATTGTGTGAGCTCACATATGTCTTTTTTCATTCAACTCTTCACATGTTGTATTGCTTTCCTAGATTAATTTCTTGCTTTCCTAGTTAGTCTTTCAATGCTTTCCTAGATTAATTTCATTTCAACAATTTAGATTAGATTACTTCTACTTCAGTCTTGCATATATAGTGTGTGTGCTTTGTAAGCCTACGAACCTCGAATTGACAAATTAAATAGTTGGGCAAGTACTACAACGAAATTAAATGACAATGTTTCCGCCTAACATGTTGTAGGTCCAAAGTATCCCTCTCCTCCAGAAACACCCTTAAAGATTGAAAAGCCTAAACCTCTGCCTCGTATTCTGAAAGGAGTACTAAAACGCTCTACCCATAATCCTAATTCCAGATTTTCCCAGAACTATTCGATTATCGAATATCTGGGTCAAACCCCTTGTGCGATGTCGGCTTTGGAGGTGATATAGATGTGTCCTTCACAGATGAACACCTTGTTATCTGATTTAGGAGCTCTAGACCCATGCGGCTCAAAGATTATTATGTTTGATGTCACAGATGTTAAGCCTCGCTTACCTTACCACATGGCCTTTCAAATCCATGTGGAGTACACGAAAATTACCATCAAATGCACTGTAATTGATGAAGGTGTCGCAACGTGCATGATGTCCCTAACCTGTTGGAAATCCATTGGATCTATAACTCTATCCTAATCTATGACTATGTTGACAACATTTGATGGGCGTTTGTTTCGAATCCACAAAATTCTTCCCTCTTTTCTGATCCAGTTCGGTGGAAATATAGTGGAGGTTGATTTCGAGGTGGTGGATCCGCCCCTTGATTATAATTTACTACTAGGAAGTAATTGGACTTATGCCATGACATCATTCGTGTCATCTGTTTTTTGCACTCTATCTTTTCCTCACGAAGGGAAAATAGTGACGATTGATCAATTGTCCTTTCTGCACGCTAGTCCTAATGCATCAGTTGGACCTTCGACCCCTGTGATCGACAATTCTTAGCAGGAAATTGAGGATGTTTGTGTCAGAATGTATTCCTCTCTCACGGGTAGCTTTGATTTTGTGGCACTAATTCATAACATTCATTCCATTTCCAGTGAGTCTTCATCATCGATGAGGTTCGTTCCTTTATGTACTTCATATTTCAACGACCCTTGGACCCTACCTTCCCCGACTATGTCGTACGAAGTTTAGTCACACATTGGGATGGAAATTCCAATGTCAATGACATAAGTTGTGTATCAATTTATTCTTGATGCTATCTCTAAACTGGATCCTTTATCCTCGTAGATGGACAAGGATGATCATGTTCTAGAGCCCGTATGGGCTGTTCAATTGCCTTGTTCATATGATTTCCTCGACGATACTTTACCTTCGTATGAATCTATCTTAGAGGCCATATATGGTCCTGATAGGCCTTGGGATTGTTATCCCCATTTTCTAGGGATAACTAGGAGATCATGTCTCGAGGCCCACAGGTCCTAGACATGGAGTACAGAGAGCAGGATTGACCTGAGCATGGCCCTGGAGGGCCCATCTTTCTTCTCCTTCATTAGATTTCACCTGTCAGTAGCAACAACATCCATCACCTTCGGCTTGGACTTGTATCAGAGAAGACTCTTGCTCCATGAGGTAATTGGTCTAGGTATCATGGTATGTGTCATATTTGTTCATTATAACCTTTAGATATATGCATCAAATTCCTTTTATTTCTGACGACTTCATGGATCTTACATTAACCCATTTGACCATGGTTGGGGGGATTGACAGGGTACCCTAGCAAGCTTGTACCCATAGGTTTTGGTTTTCCACTTGGGGATTTTGAAGGGCCATCGTCCGCTCCCATCATATCATCACTCTTACATCTTATCTCCCACTCATATGCCCCATTCCCCTAGTCCAGACATTAGGATGATATGTTTGTGGGGTTACACCTTATCTCATGGGAAGAAGGGGCTAAAGGCCCAGAAGGTAAAAGTAGCTGGTAAAATATAAAAGCCATAAAAAAAATTGAAACCTAGAGATGCCTCACCCAGGGAACCTCGAGAAGGCAATAAAAATCCTCTCAGCAAGAAGTAAGAGGGACCCGAAGAAAATTAACAAAACACGACCTAGCCAAGAGGATAGGGGGTATCATCACGAGCCAACCTATTATGTTCATGGGCACCTAGCAGTATGACATTTCCATTATCTAGTTACCACGCCAGGGAAATGACCTTTGGTTGCATGGCCAAGGGAAAGGGGGTCTCATCACGAGCCAACCTTATCATCCCTGTGAAAGTGCTTGTGGGTAACACTGTCAGCTCTGGTCACCACGCCAAGGCAGTGTCCTCTAGTTAGACCTTGAAATAAAATAAATAAGAAAAAACAATAAAGAAAAGAAAGAATAAAGGCAATAAAGGGCTTGGAAAAAATTGCATCCATGACGAGTACAACTAGCCTTCTACAAAGGCACCCACAGGTAATATCGTACACCCATGTCTTTCACTCTACCCGTATGTCTGGACATCCCTTGACAACATCACTTCATGTTACATGGATTGGATGATATCATCTGGAAACTTTCCTTCTCTTATGGATGCTGGCCCAATAGGGCATTATGTCTTTTGCTTCGGCTTTGTATAGTAGGTCATTGTAATGTCTTTGAGCTATTGAATGATATATCAGGGGTTTTATGCATATATTTGATAAAATGAATGATGAAACGTGATTGACATTGCTATGATCCCTGTGGCTAATGAGCCCATGGAGGGAAATTTTTTTGATGTGCATGACCATGCCCGACGAACAGGTACCAGTTGGACTAGTACACATGGGGAGATGATTAGCTCGGACCTCCATGGGGCTGAAGAGCCCATCAGATGGTTGTTGGATGAGATCATGCACATGAGAAGAAGAAGGACGTTCCACCCATGACACTTTGGCTGAGCCTAGCCCAGGGGGGTTGACCCACTTCAGATGGAACATTTTCCCTTTTGATGACCGGGACATCACCTAGGATGTCTTGACATCTCCTTGAGTGTGTGGAAGTTTGATAGGATGGCTGGCACATGTGGCAGCTTGGAGGAGCCCAAGAATGGCTAACGTTTGACTTCCGGATGTTGGACTAGCCCCAAAAGGGCCTAATGTCTCCCTCATAGGGGCTTGACGTCTCACTTTTTGCTCATTTATGTCTTTTACTTAATAGTTAATGTAAAAATAGTATGATTTTGGTTTGTAGCCTTGTCGGCTATTTTTAATGACCTAATTTTAATTAAAGGGTCATTGTACACTATATATTGAGGATGTTTTTCCCTCATTTGAACATAACACAACAACTCACACTTGTGAGGTCTGATTTTTGCGCCCTACTTGGGTATTTGGTCTTTTAAAGTGAGGCACACTTGTTGATGGAAGGATTTTCTTGGCATATTTGGCATTTCTCTTGAGGAAGGTTTACAACTAGGGTTTTCACATGCTTTTCTTCATGATATGTAAGTATTTTTCCTGCAAAAATTCTTGATTGAATAGTTGTAGGTTAGTATTCTTGCATTTACTTATAAATTTTCTGATTTTAATAGCCTAGGTGATAAGCACACAAGTAGGTCCTTGTCTCATGTCCCCTTAGAGAGAAATATTCAGCCATTGAAGAAGGAAGAAAGAGCCTAGACTTTGCTACACTCTTCTCACTTCTTCCCTTAAGCTAGCTTTGGTTTTAAAGGTTAAAAGGAGGGTGACATCCTAGGCCTAGGTTATCTACACCTAGGGCCGTCCATATTCTAGGGTTTTAGTGATAGAGCCTTGCCATTGCAACAATCTCTCTCACTTGATCCTCTTGTCCTATCTCTTCTCATATTCTATCCCTTTTTCCAAGTTTGACCTAAAGAAGGAGGAAAGAGCATGAGGCCTTTCTTAAGAAACACCGGAGTGAGCCTCTTTCCCCTAGGGTTTTGATTCTAGGGCTCTCCCATTGCAGCACTCTAGAACCCTTCCCTCTTGTCTTTAGACTATCACTCATTCAACCTTACATCCTCTCCTTGAATGACTCCATATACACTTAGGAATTGATCTTAGGCACACAACGTTGAAGTGATAGTGTCCAAAACAACTCTCAGAACTTTGAATTTTGAAACCCTAACTAACTAAGCTAACCCTAACTAGGTTGACGTCATAGTTGGTTATTCCATATTGACACAACAAACATTGATAATAATCAATTAGATGATGGTTAAAGGAATTTATTGAGTGAATGATTGATTGGATATGTTGTTTTCTACATCATCTCAATAGTTATTGATGAATTGATACTTCTACATTGCTATATTGACAAAACATTGATCTCATTAATATCTGTTGTTTCATTGCTTATATATAATTATCAGATAGTCACATGAAGTACTAACCCACTGAGTTATAACCTTCATATATATTGTATTGTTGTTGTATTGTTCTGGGCAGGTGTTTTTATTTGGGCATACACTTCATTTATTGGTTGATTAGTCGGACTTTCTAACCTTGGTGGTAACCCGAGAGGAGGAAACTTTTCCTTGATCTTTATACTTTGTCCTCGTCAAAGCCCCAGGTTGTCGGGGACGTCTCCCCTAGTTTAACCTCCCTAAATAGAAATAATCTCCCCATTGAGGTGACATTGGGTAGGGAAGGTTCCTGTTACGCCAGTTTGGCCTCAATCCTCTAGCCTTTTGACCTAGCTACAAACTGTGCAATAACATTTTGGCACCGTTGTCGGGGAACAATGAGTCAATTTTCCTCAACAAAAAATCTTTTGGTAAGCCTTGCCTTAAAGACCTTTCTCTTACAAGCTTACCTGATGACTCCACTAAGATTTTATTCCCTTTTTCTTTGATATTTTCAGGAAAACTATCTAGCGACGCCACAAACCAAAAGGAGATTCAATAACCCTCCTTTGTCCTTCAGAAGGAAGCCTCCCTTGAATTCACCTGTTGTCAAGTCACTTTTTGGAAAGAGAATTCCTTCAGCAAACATGTCTAGCTCTCAGACTAGTATTGTGAACCCAGTTAACAATCAAAGACAATGGTCATCTACCCTTTTCAATCCGTTAGACATGTCAGCCATACCAGGCTACCCTAGGCAAATGCCACCCAAGTATGAGAAATGGTTACCTAAATTTACCGGTACTTATGCTACCAGTGTCGAAGAGCATATGAGTAACTTTTGGGCATTCTTTCAGCTTCACCCCATCAGTGATGATGCTGAAGATTTGGTCATGAAGTTATTTTCTGCTACTCTTTATGATGCCTCAAGGTGTTGGTACCTTAGCCTTCTTGATGGAAGCATCAAGACCATGGATTGACTTGAAGAGGCCTTTCTCAAAATATGGAGTATCAAAGAAGACCCTAACATGCTGCTCACTCGATTAAATAGCCTTGCCAAGTATGAAAATGAGTCCATTCAGGAATTTCACACCAGATTTGAGACATTGCTCCAAAGAATTCCCGCAAGCCATCACTCGAAAGATGATTACCTTGTTCATATTTATACCAGATCTTTCAATGGCCAACTAGGGTATCTTCTTAGAGACAAAAACCCCCAGTCCATTCAAGAATCCCAAGAGCTCGTCACCAAGATAGAAGGAAACCTCCTTTCATCTAAGATTGAGCCTTTTGCTAACCCAAGGGGGAGAATAGATACCAAGCAGAAAATAGTACACAATGTTGAGCCTACTTCATATCTTTGCACCAGTATCAACAAATTGCAAGCCTCCATGGATGGCATCATAAAAAATCAAGAAGAGATGATGAACTGGATTGTCAGACTTGAAAAATCCTAGATCCAAGCACCTAGGCCTCCGTTCAAAGGGAAGTTCCAAAAAGGGAATCAATTTTACAAGCCAAAGAATGAAAATGAAGTTCCAAATACCTTGGCCCCTACAAACATTGTGGATGAAAACCCTTGGTTCCTGGAGTGTAGTGAAGCACACTGGGAGCATGAATGTCCCTATAACGCTAGCCAGCAACAAGTCAACAATTTGGATTGCTTCATGAACTTTCCTTAGATAAATATCACAGATATAGAACATCAACAAGCCATGAGGGAAGTAGCCAAAGCAACAAGGATGGAGGTGATAAACAAATTGGACCAGGAATCACGAGAAAAGATAAAGAAGCAGGAAGTTCAAGTATACATAAGAAAGAATCCAAAACAACCTACCACTCATCAGCCAAAACCCCCGCCTCTTGAGGTTCTTCTTCCTAAGACATCCAAGACTTGTAAGGTTGACCTTAACTTTGACTTTGAAGGGGCTGTATCAAATACGCATGTGAACGTTCCCCTAAGAGAAGCAATCAAGATCCCATCCATTAAAGAACGCTTTGACACTTTCTTTTCGGGATCTGTTGAACCTATGGACCCCCCTATTATGTTGCAAGATGATCATTTCAAGGTCTAGTATGGTGAAAACCCTCCCTTCTTCATGACTTTAACAATGAAAAACAAATACCTTAACACATGCATGCTAGATACAGGTGTTGGTGCCAACATGATGTCTCTTAAAGTCATGCAACAGATGGGTTTGAAGGTCACTAAGCCTTACATGAATGTGTGTGGTTTCGAATCTAAAGCAATACCCACACATGGGGTGGTTGAAAATGTGGAAGTACACTTAAAGGAATACCCCGAGAAGATAGACCACATAGATATTATAGTGGTTGATGTCCCAGATGTGTGGGGGATGTTGTTATCTAGGAAGTTTGGTGCAATGATAGGCGGCTCCCTTGATATGGATCTCACCTTCTTATGGTTACCTTTGAAAAATGGAACGACAGGACGTCTACTCAATGTACCAATAACTAGGAATCATGTACAGGATATTGTTCCTCCCATAAATGATGGTAAAGCGCAGAGTGATGTGATACAAACTCTTCAAGAATACTCTCCGGAAGATATGCCCTTTGCAACAGAAGAAGACTTTGATCAGATCGAGTGGCCCAAGAAAGAAGAATACCAACAACTTCTAGATGAATTTAAGAACAAAGAAGTTGGTATGGTGAAGATATTAAAAAAGAAAAAGGATGAAGATGACATACAAATCTTCCTGTTCCAACAAGAAGTCTTTACAGCAGAAGCCCACCCACCTCCCTCAGTACAATACACCAGGGTTGTTCAGGGAATGACCAAACACAAAGTCAGAAAATACAAGGAGGGAGATTTGGTATGGATGTGGGATACTTAGAAAGGAGAGACAACTAATGTAAAAGGAAGCATGCAATCATGGCTCGGACCCTTCAAAGTCAGAATGGAATCAGTTGATAACTCGTACTATTTGTCCACTTTGGAAGGAAGAAGGTGCCCATTACCCATCAATGGGCACCTCCTCAAACCCCACCAAGGTGGTGGGACCTGACTCCATAGGTAAGTATAGGTAGGTAGGCATTTTTCCGTGTATTATACCATTTGCATTTCATGATAGTTTGCTTCTTCACTTGCATATTGATTGTTTTATTTCAGTCATATACATATATTATGTTTGGGGGGTGGCAATACCACCCCACCTTTGTTACTGATGCCATTTTCAAGTATGAGCAGGTCTGCAGGTTATAATAGAGATGTTGAGGTTCTCATGCGCTCTAGGGTGAGCACATGTCCCCGAGTTGGAGCCAGATGTTATCCCTGTTTTCTAGGGATAACTAGGAGATCATGTCTCGAGGCCCACAGGTCCTAGACATGGAGTAGCGAGAGCATGATTGACCTAAGCATGGCCCTGGAGGGACCATATTTCTTCTCCTTCATCAAACTTGTGCTGTCAGCAACAACAACATCCATCACCTTCGGCTTGGACTTGTATCAGAGAAGACTCTTGCTCCATGAGGTAATTGGTCCAGGTATCATTGTATGTGTCATATTTGATCATTATAACCTTTAGATATATGCATCAAATTCCTTTTATTTCTGACGACTGCTTGGATCTTACATTAACCCACTTGACCATGGTTGGGGGGATTGAAAGGGTACCCTAGCAAGCTTGTACCCATAGGTTTTGGTTTGCCATTGGGGGATTTTGAAGGGCCATCATCCGCTCCCATCATATCATCACTCTTACATCTTATCTCCTACTCATCTGCCCCATTCCCCTAGTCCAGACATTAGGATGATTTGTTTGTGGGGTTACACCTTATTTCGTGGGAAGAAGGGGCTAAAGGCCTAGAAGGTTAAAGTAGCTGGTAAAATATAAAATCCATAAAAAAAATTGAAACCTAGAGATGCCTCGCCTAGGGATCCCCGAGAAGGCAATAAAAATCCTCTCAGCAAGAAGTAAGAGGGACCCAAAGAAAAATAACAAAACAAGACCTAGCCAAGAGGATAGGGGGTCTCATCATGAGCCAACCTATTATGTTCATGGGCACCTAACAGTATGACAATGCCATTATGATGCAGGAGCATCGCCCACCTCAAGCGAGCGTGGGGGCAAGTGCCACACATTTTGAGCATATGTTAAATTGTTTAAAAATTTTTGAAGAGTGAATGCGCCAAACTTAAATGTGATAGTTAAGGAGAGGCGTACTTATGCATTGTATGGGACCTTGAGCGATCGGCTCTCGTCCATAGTAGGTAGAAGGCATTTATGTAAAGGTAGGTAGAATTGAATATTAGATTAGACAGTTTTAGAAGGAGTGGAGGGAAAACGGATATAGACACCCTCATTGTGTGTTGTAACATAGTTAGAAGCATTGGAGCATAGAAGAGAAGAAAGATTTGTGTAGAGACACCCATGTACTGATATTTGGATTAATAGAAAGAGGTTGATTCAAATTCATGGTTTTGTGTTTATTCTCTGTGTATTGATGCTGAATGATATGCTTATGAATGTTTTCTTCCTGGTATACATTTGCTTTTATATGTTGTGTATGTGATTTCATGGTTTGAGTTTGAAGTCTGGAAGGAAGAAGGAATGAGTTTCAATTGTTTCTCTGTCTGAGAAAGATTCCTGCAAGGAGTGCAGTTGAATTGTCCGCAGGGAGTGCGTCGACAAGGAGTTCAGAGGGTTGTCTCTGAAAGCTCAAGAGAGGTAGCAGTTGTTCTCATTTCCTCAGAGTGAGGGCAGGCACAGGTGTCGTGCAAGGAGTGTGTAGGCCAAGGAGAGTCTCAGGGTTGCGGACCTGAGACAAGGATCGAAGGACTACTGCTGCAGGTGTGCGCAAAGTCGAAGTAGTTGACATTTGAAGGTGTCTGAAGGTTGCGTAAGGAGTGCGCGCCAGAGTCTTTTCTAAGGCTCAAAATTGTGAGGAGATCAAGAGGAGTAAAACCTTTGAAAACATTGAGGGGAACCTGAAGTTTGTAGTGAAAGAGGATAGGTCCAGGGAGGATTCCTTGGTTTCCTTCATAGAAATCACCAGGGGAAAGAGATCGACGGTCAGAAATTTGTGGAGAGAATTAGAAAAATCCCGCTAGTCGTCAGATCTGCCAGAGAAGCGAGGAGGTTACGGTTGCATCGGAGTTCAATCTCAGGAGATTGTGGACCGCCAGATCTTCCCATAGACACCTATCAGCCGTTGGATTGACAAGGAGTTGCACGAGGTTTAAGCTTCGTGAACGGGAGGAGGAAAGTTCCGACGAGAGGCACAACCATCGAAATTTCGACATTCATGAACTCGGGAGTCACGAGGACGAGTGATCAGGAATTTTCATAGTGAAAATATCGGAATCAATCTGAACCATCCATCTTGAGGAGACAGGTGGCAATCATCGAGAGCCTGTCGGCATTTCGACGACCGGGGTTCTAAGTTGCCAAAGGAATTGTGTCATCGGGGCATATAAAGTCTCGAAATCCCGAGGTTGAATCAGGACCGCCCATCTTGAGAGGACACGTGGTGAAGATATAAGATCTCGGGAAAAGTCCCGAAAGAGAAGACTCCATCGGAGTTTTAGGATTCGGCAAATCGGAAGTTCGGTGGCCAAAGGATCGGGAAAATCCATGTTGGAAACCCCGTAGACGATCGGAGCCGTCCATCAGTTGGGACACGTGGGCGAGATTGGAAGCCCATCGGTATTTCGTCCATCGGGACTCAAATAGGTAAGGGTTTTGATTTTTCAGTTGGTGAAAACCCAAGGGTCAATCTAAACCTTCCATCAACTTGGGACGTGTGTCAGAAATCAGAAGAGAGTCGGGGAGCAGCGTTTTGCGAATCCTGAAGATAAGGCAACCAGAGCATTTGAAATCGTGAATCATGAAATAGCGAGGAGCAACGAGGACCGTCCATCCTTAAGGATGCATGGCCAAGATCGAAGCCTTTGGGAAATTCCCCGAAAGGAAAAGTCAATTGTCGGGAAATCGAGAGTCAGGAAATCATGAATTCTGTGGACAAGAGGCCCAATACATATTGACACTCGAAACCCCGAACCCCGATAAAAGGTATGACTGCGGTCATATAAAGGCAGGTCACATGACTAGGGCATAGCCAGGAGGGGCTAAAGCAAGAAGGGAGCATATCGGGAAAGCGGAGATCGGGAAATCGGGAACCAAAGGGTCATGACATCGAGATTTTGAAAACCCCAAAACCCGATTGTGACTTTCTGTGGTGAACGGAGAAGGGACCAGACCTAAAGGCTGTAAGGTGCCGAAAAAGACCTGTGGGTCAAAATTTAAATAAATATTCCAGGGGAGAATCGAAGGAGCCTCTCTGGCTCGAGGGTGAACTTTGAACGATCCTTAAAGACCGGGAGGTCAGCGTAGAGGCCCATTTCTGAGGCAAGGGGGTGCATGCGTCAGTTTGGTATCAGAGCTTAGAAAATATTCTTTGCTTTCTGTAGTAGGGAGAAGGAAGATTCACCATGCCGATGAGAAGAAGAGATAGACAATCACCTAATCCAGAGGAGGAAAGGGAGACGTTCATAGGAAGGGGTAGACAGGTGCAGAACCTAGAAGTAGAAAGAGATTTGCATAACATACGCGCCAGACTTGTGGATGTGGAGATAAGACAAAAACACAGAGCTGATGTAGGAGATATTAGTGAGTCCGAAAAGGAAGATGATGTTGGACATTGAGAATAAGAAATCACAGCAGAGGATGCAGCAAATGAGTGCTTACTTAAAGTTGTTGCAAGAATGGGTGCAAAGGCGAAGATGGACATTCCAGTTTATGAGGGAAATCTGGATGTAGAAGAGCTTCTAGACTGGATTAGAGCTCTAGACACATATTTTGACTATGAAGATGTCGAAGAGGAAAGGAAGGTCAAGCATGCCGTCATGAGATTAAAAGGACATGCAACATTGTGGTGGGATGAACTACAAGCGGACAGGCGTTGCCAAGGCAAGCAGAAAATTAAGAGCTGGGACAGGATGATTGCAAAGATGAAGGCAAAATTCATCCCCAAGGATTACCAAATTACTTTGTTCAGGAGAATGCAGAACCTGAGACAGAAGCTGATGTTAGTGAAGGAATATACTAAGGAATTTTACAGGTTGAATATCAGAGCAGGTCATCATGAAAGCAATGATGAAAAGGTAGCTAGGTATATGAATGGCCTGAGATATGAGATTCAGGATGAGATGAGTATGTTGACCATCCAAATGGTGGAATATGCTTATCATATGGCTCTGAAAGCATAAGAGAAGCTGAGCTGAAAGCAAAGTCAAAGAGGCCGAGGCAGAAGTCAACCCAGAGGCAAATCTGTTGTCCAGGACAGAAACCAGAAGCCCAAGGAAAACTAGAAGAAACCTCAGACTCGAACTGAGAGAGGTGGAAGCTCACAGCGGGGGAAATATGCTGAACAAAGAGGACAACATACTGAGCAAAGAGGAGGGTATGCTGATAATAATACTTTTCCTCGTACTAGAGGTAGGGGAAGAGGCAGAGGTGGAGTAATTACATGCTTCACATGTGGAAAGAATGGACACAAGTCTTATGAGTGTCCTGATAAAAAGAAAGAGGGTGGAGAGACTCACATCGTCGAAGCATAGGGGCGAAATGTTGAGGCGAAGGATGCTAAAGATGGAAGATCACTGATGATGTGGAAAGTTCTTTTGACACCCGAAAGGGAGGTGGACAGTTCAGTCCAAAGGACTAGACTTTTTAGGACTTCTTGCAAGACCAAGGACAGGGTATGCAAGGTCATTGTAGATAGTGGTAGCATGGATAATATCGTATCTACAGAGATGGTAGAAAAGATGGAGCTAGAGACGATTGAACATCCAAGCCCATACAAAGTTTCATGGCTACAAAAAGGATATCAGGTAAATGTCACTAAACAATGTTTAGTTGAATTTAAGATAAGAGGATATAATGATAATATTTTGTGTGATGTTATTCCCATGGATGTTTGTCATCTATTGCTGGGTAGACCATGGAAACATGATAGAAATGTGATTCATGATGGGAGGATGAACACATACACCTTGGAGAAGAATGGGAGGAAACACATGTTGCTTCCAATTAAGGATAAGGAGGTGAAGCCGGAAGTGAGAAACACAGTACTTCTCATGAGTGGGAAGGAACTTCTTACAGAGGTTAAGAAGAAGGAGGATCCATAGTTCATTGTGGTTAGAAATCCCAGAATTGTTCTGACTAGCACAAGAGTGGATGATTTGCGAGAAGAAGTTCAGGAACTGCTGGAAGAGTTCGTTGATATAGTAGTGGATGAATTACCTCGTTCGTTGCCACCGATCAGAAGTGCGAGTCACCATATTGACCTCATACCAGGAGCTAGTTTACCAAATAAGGCCGCGTACAGATTGACGCCGCAAGAGAATGAAGAGGTAAAAAGACAAGTCCAGGAGTTGTTGGACAAAGGTTTGGTCAGGGAAAGCTTGAGCCCATGTGCTGTTCCAACAGTACTCAGTCCGAAGAAAGACAGAGGCTGGAGGATGTGCACTAATTCAAGAGCCATTAACAAGATAACCATCAGGTATAGATTTCCATTGCCGAGGATGGATGATCTGATGGATTGCTTGAGTGGAGAAAAGTATTTTTCAAAGGTTGATTTGAAAAGCAGATATCATCAGATTCGCATGAGGGAAGGTGATGAGTGGAAGACAACATTCAAAACAAACAAAGGGTTGTATGAATGGCTTGTTATGCCGTTTGGATTAACAAATGCGCCAAGTACCTTCATGAGGTTGATGAACGAAGTCCTGAAGGAGTTCAACGGGAAATTTGTCATTGTGTATCTGGATGACATACGGATTTTCAGCAAAACAAAGGAAGAGCATCTAAAGCACTAGGCTACAGTGATGCATAGATTACAACAAGAGAAGATGCTGATAAATATGAAGAAATCCTCATTCATGAAGACAGAGCTCATTTATTTGGGATTTGTTATTTTTGCAGATAAGTTGAAGATGGATCCAGATAAAGTGGAGGTAATAAAAAATTGGCCATCGCCGAAGAATATCTTTGAGGTGAGAAGTTTTCATGGATTGGCTAGTTTCTACCCGAAGTTCATCAGGAATTTTAGTGGAATTAGTGCAGCAATGATGGATACAGTGAAGAAAAGACATAAATATTTTCACTGGACAGAAGAGGCTGAGAAGAGTTTTAACCTGTTGAAAAGGAAAATTACAGAACAACCAATTCTAGTGTTGCCGGATTTCCAGAAGACATTTCAGGTGAAATGCGATGCAAGTGGATTTGCGATAGGGGAAGTCTTGATTCAGGAAATCATGCCAATAGCATACTTCAGCGAGAAGCTGAATGAAGCGAAAGTGAAATACTCCACTTATGATAAGAAGTTTTATGCTATCATACAGGCGTTGAAGAAATGGAGGCATTATTTGATTCCGAAGGAATTTGTCTTATATAGTGACAATCATGCACTGTAGTTTGTGAATCAACAGGAAAAGTTGAATCAGAGACATGTAAAATGGGTTGAGTATATGCAGAATTTCACGTTTGTGATTAAACATATTTCTGGTACTGCTAACAAAGTTGTTGATGCTTTGAGCAGGAAGTGTTTGTTGTTGCAAGAGTTCCGAGTCAAAACATTGGGTTTTGATGATCTCAGGGACATGTACGCAGATGATCCAGATTTTCAGGAGGCGTATGAAGTAGCTGAGAATCCAGTTCTTAGAGATAGGAGCCAATGGGAAGAATAGATGATCCAGGAAGGATTGTTGTTTAATGGCAATCAACTTTGTATTCCAAAGTGCTCCATGAGGGAGAACTTGTTAAAGGAAAAACACAGTGGAAGATTGGCCGGACATTTCGTTCATGACAAAACATTCGCGAAGCTGAATGAGTCATATTTTTGGGCGGGAATGCGATCATATGTCAAGAGATTCATGGACCGATGCAGAATTTGGCAGCATTCAAAGCGAAGAAAGCAAAATGCAGGGTTTTATCAACCATTACCCATACCAGAAAGGTCATGGGATGAAATTAGCATGGATTTCATATTGGGGTTGCCAAGAACACAAAGAGGTGTTGATTCAATATTTGTGGTGGTGGATATATTTTCCAAAATGGCACACTTCATTCCATGTCAAAAAACCAGTGACACAACTCACATTGTGAACCTGTTTTTCAAAGAAGTCATTCAACTTCACGGCTTACCAAGGAGTATAGTTTCGGATAGAGATACAAAGTTCATAGGGCACTTCTGGAGGACCTTATGGAAGAAGCTAGGAACTAACTTGTCTTTTAGTTCATCTTATCATCCTCAGACGGATGGAAAAATAGAAGTAGTGAACAGAAGTTTGGGAGACTTGCTAAGGAGCCTGGTGACAAAATACCACAGCCATTGGGACAATGTATTACCACATGCAGAGTTCACTTATAATGACTCAGTAAACAGAAGCACAGGACAGAGTCCATTTCAGATTGTCTATGGCATGCTGCCGAGAGGAATTTTTGAACTAAGGGATTCAGGACAAACTGCGACTAGGAGTGCTAGTGCAGAAGATTTCACAGAAGCGATGAAGGAACTTCACATCCAGGTGAAGGAGCGATTGCAGAATTCAAATCAGGAGTACAAGCGTAGAGAAAATCAACAGAGAAGGCAACTTCAGTTTGAAGTTGTTGATTTGATTCTAGCACATTTGAGAAAGGAAAGGTTTCCGAGAGGGACATATAACAAACTAAAGATGAAGAAAATCAGACCATGTAGGGTCTTGAAGAAATTTGGGGCAAATGCTTATGAGATTGAATTACCCGATGGGATCGGAATTTCTCCAATATTCAATGTCTCAGATTTGTACCCATACAAAGCTGAGGAAGCAGGAACAAGTGATGAACAATCAGAGGTTCAGTGGAAAAAGAAGATGCCAGTTGCAGAGATGCCACAGATGGAAAGCATACTAGACAAAAGAATTGGCAAGAAGACCAGAAGGAAAGAATACTTCGAATATTTGGTTAAGTGGAAAGGCCATCCAGTTGAAGATGCCAGCTGGGAGAGTGACGGAGAGATTCAGAAGCATGGACATACCGTGCAAGAGCTCATGGGTAGAAGCCCATGAAAATTTTCAAGTGAGGGAGTATGATGCAGGAGCATCGCCCACCTCAAGCGAGCATGGGGGCAAGTGCCACACATTTTGAGCATATGTTAAATTGTTTAAAAACTTTTGAAGAGTGAATGCGCCAAACTTAAAAGTGATAGTTAAGGAGAGGCGTACTTATGCATTGTATGGGACCTTGAGTGATCTGCTCTCGTCCATAGTAGGTAGAAGGCATTTATGTAAGTAGGTAGAATTGAATATTAGATTAGACAGTTTTAGAAGGAGTGGAGGGAAAACGGATATAGACACCCTCATTGTGTGTTGTAACATAGTTAGAAGCATTGGAGCATAGAAGAGAAGCAGAGAGCTGTGTAGAGACACCCATGTACTGATATTTGGATTAATAGAAAGAGGTTGATTCAAATTCATGGTTTTGTGTTTATTCTCTGTGTATTGATGTTGAATGATATGCTTATGAATTTTTGCTTCCTGGTATACATTTTATTTTATATGCTGTGTATGTGATTTCATGGTTTGAGTTTGAAGTCTAGAAGGAAGAAGGAATGAGTTTCAATTGTTTCTCTTTCTGAGCAAGATTCCTGCAAGGAGTGTAGTTGAATTGTTCGCAAGGAGTGCGTCGACAAGGATTTCAGAGGGTTGTCTCTGAAAGCTCAGGAGAGGTAGTGATTGTTCTCATTTCCTCAGAGTGCGATTACGCACAGGTTCCCTGCAAGGAGTGCGCAGGCCAAGGAGAGTCTCAGGGTTGCGGACCTGAGACAAGGATCGAAGGACTACTTCTGCAGGCATGCGCAGAGTCGAAGTCGTTGACATTTGAAGGTGTCAGAAGGTTGCGTAAGGAGTGCGCGCCCGAGTCTTTTCTAAGGCTCAAAATTGTGAGGAGCTCAAGAGGAGTAAAACCTTTGAAAACATTGAGGGGCACTGGAAGTTTGTAGCACAAGCGGATAGGTCCAGGGAGGAGTCCTTGGTTTCCTTCATAGAAATCACCAGGGGATAGAGATCGACGGTCAGAAATTTTTGGAGAGAATTAGCGAAATCCCGCTAGTCGTCAGATCTGCCAGAGAAGCGACGAGGTTACGGTTGCATTGGAGTTCAAGATCAGGAGATTATGGACTGCCGGATCTTCCCATAGATACCCGTCAGCCGTTGGATTGACTAGGAGTTGCACGAGGTTTAAGCTTCGTGAACAGGAGGAGGAAAGTTCCGACGAGAGGTGCGGCCATCGGAATTTCCGCATTCATGAAATCGGGAGTCACGAGAACGAGTGATCGGGAATTTTCATATTGAAAATCCCAGAATCAATCTGAACCATCTATATTGAGGAGACAAGTGGAAATCATCGAGAGCCCGTTGGCATTTCAACGACCGGGGTTCTAAGTTGACAAAGGAATTGTGTCATCGGGGCATCGAAAGTCTCAAAATCCCGAGGTTGAATCAAGACCGCCCATCTTGAGAGGACATGTGGTGAAGATCTAAGATCTCGGGAAAAGTCTCAAAAGAGAAGACTCCATCGGAGTTTCGAGATTCGTCAAATCGGAAGTTCGGTGGCTAAAGGATCGGGAAAATCCATGTTGGAAACCTCGGAGACGATCGGAGTCATCCATCAGTTGGGACACGTGGGCGAGATCGGAAGCCCATCGGTATTTCGGCCATCAAGACTCACATAGGTAAGGGTTTTGGTTCTTCAGTTGGTGAAAACCCGAGGGTCAATCTGAACCATCCATCCACTTGGGATGTGTGTCAAAAATCAGAAGAGTCGGGGAGCGACGTTTCATGAATCCTGAAGACAAGGCAACCAGAGCATTTGAAATCGTGAAATAGCGAGGAGCAGCAAGGACCGTCCATCCTTGAGGATGCGTGGCCGAGATCGAAGCCTTTGGGAAATTCCCTGAAAGGAAAAGTCAATTGTCGGGAAATCGAGAGTCGGGAAATCGGGAATCCTGTGGACAAGAGGCCCAATACATATTGACACTCGAAACCCCGAACCCCGATAAAAGGTATGACTATGGTCATATAAAGGCAGGTCACATGACTAGGGCATAGACAGGAGGGGCTAAAGCATGAAGGGAGCATATCGAGAAAGTGGAGATCGGGAAATCGGGAACCAAAGGGTCATGACATCGGGATTTTGAAAACCCCGAAACCCGATTGTGACTTTCTGTGGTGAACGAAGAAGGGACCAGACCTAAAGGTCTCCTTCTGCTGGGGAAAACACCAGTGTTTGCTCCTTCTCCTGCTCCTCTTTGATAGTCTCTTTAAGGTGTCGAAAAAGACCTGTGGTTCAAAATTTAAATAAAGATTCTAGGGGAGAATCGAAGGAGTCGCTCTGGCTCGAGGGTGAACTTTGAACGATCCTTAAAGACCGGGAGGTCAGCGTAGAGGCCCATTGCCGAGGCAAGGGGGTGCCTACGTCACATTATCTGGTTACCAGACCAGGGCAGTGACTTTTGGTTGCATGGCCAAGGGAAAGGGGGTCTCATCATGAGCCAGCCTTATCATCCCTGTGAAAGTGCTTGTGGGTAACACTGTCAGCTCTGGTCATCACGCCAAGGCAATGCCGTCTAGTTATACCTTGAAATAAAATAAATAAGAAAAAGAAAGAATAAAGGCAATAAAGGGCTTGGAAAAAATTGCATCCATGACGAGTACAGCTCGCCTTCTACAAAGGCACCCACAGGTAATATCGTACACCCTTGGCTTTCACTCTACCCGTATGTCTGGACATCCCTTGACCACATCACTTCATGTTACATGGCTTGGATGATATCATTTGGAAAAATTCCTTCTCTTATGGATGTTTTCCCAATAGGGCATTTTGTCTTTTGCTTCGGCTTTGTATAGTAGGTCATTGTAATGTCTTTGAGCTATTGAATGATATATCATGGGTTTTATGCATATATTTGATAAAATTAATGATGAAACATGATTGACATTGCTATGATCCCTGTGACTAATGAGCCCATGGAAGGCGAAGTTTTTGATGTGCAGGACCATGCCCGACGGACAGGTACCAGTTGGACCGGTACACATGGGGAGATGATTAGCTCAGACCTCCATGGGGCTGAAGAGCCCATCAGATGGTTGTTGGGACCCCATTAGGGGCAGAGACATGACAATGATTGGATGAGCTCATGCACATGAGAAGAAGAAGGACGTTCCACCCAGGACACTTTGGCTGAGCCCAGCTCAGGGGGGTTGACCCACTTCAGATGGAACATTTTCCCTTTGGATGACCGGGACATCACCCAGGATGTCTTGACGTCTCCTTCAGCGTGTGGCAATTTGATAGGATGGTTGGCACGTGTGGCAGCTTGGAGGAGCCCAGGAAGGGCTAACGTTTGACTTTCAGATGCTGGACTAGCCCCAAAAGGGCCTAACGTCTCCCTCAGAGGGGCTTGACGTCTCACTTTTTGCTCATTTATGTCTTTTACTTAACAGTTAATGTAAAAACAATATGATTTTGGTTTGTATCCATGTCGGCTATTTTTATTGACCTAATTTTAATTAAAGGGTCATTGTACATTATATATTGAGGATGTTTTTCCCTTATTTGAACATAACACAACAACTCACACTTGTGAGGTCTGATTTTTGTGCCCTACTTGGGTATTTGGTGTTTTAAAGTGAGGCGCACTTGTTTATGGAAGGATTTTCTTGGCATATTTGGCATTTCTCTTGAGGAAGGTTTACAACTAGGGTTTTCACATGCTTTGATGATATGTAAGTATTTTTCCTGCAAAACTTCTTGATTGAATGGTTGTAGGTTAGTATTCTTGCATTTACTTATAAATTTACTGATTTTAAAACCCTAGGTGACAAACAAACAAGTAGGTCCTTGTCTCATGTCCCCTTAGAGAGAAATATTCAGCCATTGAAGAAGGAAGAATGAGCCTAGCCTTTGCTACACTGTTCTCACTTCTTCCCTTAATCTAGCTTTGGTTTTAAAGGTTAAAAGGAGGGTGACGTCCTAGGCCTAGGTTATCTACACCTAGGGCCATCCATCTTCTAGGGTTTTAGTGATAGAGCCTTGCCATTGCAACACTCTCCCTCACTTGATCCTCTTGTTCTATCTCTTCTCATATGCTATCCGTTTTGCCAAGTTTGAACTAAAGAAGGAGGAAAGAGCACGAGGCCTTGCTTAAGCAACACCGTAGTGAGCCTCTTTCCCCTAGGGTTTTGATTCTAGGGCCCTCCCATTGCAGCACTCTAGAACCCTTCCCTCTTTTATTTAGCCTATCACTCCTTCAACCTTATGTCCTCTCCTTGAATTACTCCATATACCCTTAGACATTGATCTTAGACACACATCGTTGAAGTGATAGTGTCTAAAACAACTCTCAAAACTTTGAATTTTGAAACCTTAACTAACTAAGCTAACCCTAACTAGGTTGATGTCATAGTTGGTTATTCCATCTTGACACAACAAACATTGATAATAAGCAATTAGATGATGGTTAAAGGCATTTATTGAGTGAATGATTGATTGGATATGTTGTTTGCTACATGATCTCAATAGTTATTGATGAATTGATACTTCTACATTGCTATATTGACAAAATGTTGATCTCATTAATATATGTTGTTTCATTGCTTATATATAATTGTCAGATAGTCACATGAAGTACTAAACCACTGAGTTATAGCCTGCATATATATTGTATTGATGTTGTCTTATTTCGGGCAGGCATTTTCATTTGGGCATACACTTCATTTATTGGCTGATTAGCCTGACTTTCTGACCTTGGTGGTAACCTGTGAGGAGGAAACTTTGCCTTGATCTTTATACTTTGTCCTCTTCAAAACCCCAGGTTGTCGGGGACGTCTCCCCTGGGTTAAACTCCCTAAATAGAAAGAACCTCCCCATTGAGGTGACATTGGGTGGGGAAGGTTCCTGTTACGCCAGTTTGGCCTCAATCCTCTAGCCTTTTGACCTAGCTACAAACGATAACAGGGACTATATGCATCATCACTCCTATTTCCTCCTAGAGCTTGTTAGGATTGAACAGGATGAATTTAGATCTACCTTGAGTGAGATGGTCGGTCATGTTGTGATTCCGTTAGATACACTTAGTATTTATGCTGAAGGAAACATGGTGAATATTTATCCTACAGTCACGATCATCATCTCTCAAATTCCTAGAAAAATTGAGAACGTATATATCGGTGCAGATTGTTCTCCTAGAGAAATTCAAATCTACACCGACCTCTTCAAATAATTTTGTGATGTATTTGCTTGGTCGTACTATGAGATGCCAGGGATCAACCCCATTATTTTCAAACATGAGATCAAGACCTATCCAGATGCTAGACCTATTCGACAATGTCTTAGAGTTGTTAATCCTAGGAAGGACCCTGCTACTAAGGCACAGGTAGAGAAGCTACTTAATGCTAGTTTCATATACCCAGTTCCCTTGACTGAATGGATGTCCGACCCATTCTCGTGAATAAAAAATAAAGAACCATCTGCGTATGTACGGATTTTCAATACCTGAACAAGGCTTGTCCTAAATATAACTTCTCGACTACTTTCATCGACCAGATTCTTGATGAGTGTGCGGGAAGAAACATATTTTATTTTATGTACAAATTTTCAGGGTATAATCAAATTCAAATCAAACTCGAGGATCAACATAAGACGATGTTTATTTGTACTTAGGTGATTTTTCATACCAGAAAATTCCTTTTAGCCTTAAAAATGTTGGAGCAACCTTTCAACACACCATGAACTTTTATTTTCACAATCTCAGGAAATTTTTTGAAGCTTACCTAGATCATATTGTTTCTCACTCTCGCAAGAGAGTATATCACTCCACTCACCTTTGATTAGTGTTTGAGAGATGTCGTTACTATCAAATTCGGTTGAACCCTCACAAGTGCATCTTCTGCATTAGGTCTAACCGTCTTTTATGATTCTTAGTACCTGAGCATGGGATCATGGTAGATCCTATGAAGGTTGAGGCAATACTTTTATTTCCTCCCCCATGCAACATTTAACAAATTCAAGGTTTATAGGGGAAGGCTAATTTATTGTGTCAGTTCATAGTGAACTATGCCAATTTAACTAAGGGTTTCATGCATCTTTTTAAGAAGGATACTCTGTTTATATGGGATGAGTGAGCTCAATAATCTTTCGATGCTCTTAAGAAATCTTTGGTATTGACGCCTCTATTGAAGCCTCCAGACTACAATAGAGATTATTTTCTTTATATCTCCATTTCCAAAGGGATGATTGGTATGGTTCTAGCTCAGAAGAACGATGAGATTCATGAGAAAATTTTATACTATCTCATTCGAAACCTAGTCGGTCCTTAACTTAAATAATCTCACGTCGAGAAACTAGCCTTGGCCACCATACATGTAGTTCAAAGATTACGACATTATATATTATTTTGAAAAAATACCTTAGTTGCAGACATCAATCCATTTCAATACATCCTCACCAGGCATATCATAGGGGGGAAATACAATAAGTGGATTATTATTTTGCAATAATTTGATCTCGATTTCGCTTCAACGAAGTCTAAGAAATCACTAGTTTTTGTCGAGTTGATATTGGAATTCCCTTGACTAGATGAGGAAATTTTTCATGACGATTCATTCGAGGATGAAAATATCTTCCTTGTCTCATGTCCGGACCCCTGGTATGGAGACATTATAATTTATCTTCATACCTTGAAGCTATCCCATCATATGTCGAGAGACAATCGACGATATATACGTCATCAAGATAAAAACTACCTTATCATAGGCGACACTTTGTATCGTTGAGGAGTAGATAATATTTTATGTTTTTTCTTGAATCATGAGGAAGATGAGTCTGTTCTCAATGGATGTCACAGTAGGTCTTGTGGTCATCATTTATCTAGGCTTGCGACAACCCAAAAAATATTGCCAGCTGGTTATTTTTGGCCATCAATTTTTAAAGATTGTGTTGAAGCAGTCAAGAAGTGTCACCCTTGCCAGGTGTTTGCTCGAAAAATGAGCTCACACCCAACCCCTCTTCACCCAGTCATCACCATCGGTCCCTTCACCAAGTGGGGGGTAGATTTTGAGGATTGTAACCCATCTTCGGCTGGGGGGCATCAACATATCATTGTGGTTGTGGATTACTTCACTAAATGGGCAGAGGCCATGCCTACCATTAAATTTGATGGTAAGACTGCAGTATTCTTCGTTTTCAACCAAATTATAGTTCGGTTCTGAATCCCAAGAGAGATTGTCATTGATCATGGCAGTCACTTTTAGAATGAAATGATGGAAGATTTAGCATCAATGATATTGTTTAAGCACGATCATTCTTTCCCTTACTGTCCCAAGGAAAATGGACAAGTAGAGTCAGTGAATACATCTCTCAAGACCATCTTGCAAAAAACTATTAGCCAGAGTAAATATGACTGGCATATGATCCTTTACCCTGCACTTTGGGCATATCGAACCTTGGTAAAGACTTCCACCAATTTTCTCCTTTTCAGTTAGTACATGGCGTGGATAAGATTCTTCCAATTGAATGAGAAATCCCTTCCCTTAAGTTGGCAATTGAGCTCCTACCTGACACATTCGATCTTGAAGAACGCCTCGTACACCTAGAATGTCCTGATGAGCAGTGTCGAGATGCCTCTATGACTATTGAAGTGAATAAACAACATGTTAAGTTTCAGTGTGATAGGCCTATCTATCCTCGACAATACGTTGAGGGTGACTTGGTTCTCCTATATGACCAAGCCAAAGAACCACTGGGAGCAGGCGAGTTCAACCCCATGTGGCACAATCCTTATATCATGTGACATGTATTAGAGAAAGGAGCCTATGAATTGGAATATTATGAAAGGAATATGTTGGATGAGCCCATAAATAGGCTCTACCTCAAAAGGTATTATGCTTGATCCCTCAAGCTTGGGCGTGACCTTTTGTATACTAGTGTATCTTAGTGTATATACATCTTTTCCTTTGTGTCATCGACTTTCTTATCAAGTTTTCCCTTGATTGGAAGATGTCAACTAAGTATTTACGTTACTTAGGATTAATGTATGGTGCCAGTCGTCATACACGAAACATGGCTTCCGCTGCTTGGGTCATTTACTCACTTGAGGGCCAACTAGTGTCTTCAAGTGGCGTTCGTTTGGAGCCATCAACGAATAATGTGGATGAATATAATGTTGTTATAGAACTATTACGTGACGCCATTTCCCATGGTGTTCAGTATTTATAGGTTCTCCTGGACTCCCAGTTAGTCGTATGTCAGTTAAATGGTAGTTACCATGTGTGAGACCCTACTCTACTCCAACGATTCCTACGGGTACAAATTTTGGAACGATACTTTGATTTTCTTACTTATAATCACATACCTAGAAGTTATAATCAAGTATCGGATGCATATGCTAATTATACTTTAGATTTGAGTTTGTCACATAACTAAGCAAATCAAACACATTCATGCATGCACACATTCTAACATATATAAGTAAAGCTGAAGACTAATTTTTTTATATATATATTTCATCCTTTCAAAAAATATGGTATCATAATACAAAATGGGGCTCACACCCTTAAAATACATATATGGTCGGTATATAATATGACCATGGAATCTATGCCTGTGGTACCATATGCATATCATGATATCACACTATGGTGTGTGCGAGACGCCGAAAGAGTTGCATCCATGCACGGGGTACACCCACCACCTACCATTGGATAGCCTCTACTAGATCCTCCACTTGAACCATATGAATCTTGTGTGTCAATCGAGACAGATTCCCCTTTACATTATGAAAAACTCTCTTTGCATCTCCTCTCACGTGCTCATATCCTCGACTACTCCGTTGATGTCATGGGAATCCCTCTAGCCATTGCAAACCTACATTTGTGTAATAAAGAAATTGTGAATACTTGATACCATACAAAAATAGTTGCATTTTTGTTTATTATTATTGAAAACACAAAAAAATGAAATTTATAAAAATATTTCTTACCAATATCACCGTAGGCGAAACCTGGTGGCAAAGGCATGTCTGAATCCCCTCTGTAGTCGATCCCACTGTAAGAGTAGTCGTCAATGGCTATGACCTATTGATGCCACCAGAAAAAGAACTCATCATTGTAGGGGTTTGACACCTTACCACCTCCTAGCCGCCTCATCACATTGGTCCACTGTGACATGGTTAGATCACGCAGTCCATGTGGAGTAATCTCTACCCTATGGCTCAAGCCTGGAACCCACTCAAAGAAAAATCTACAAAGAATGGATGCAAATCTAAAATTTCTCTTTTTCCCTTATCTGCAATCTGTTAGTTGGCTCTTGATGTTATCCAACAGTGAGGTACACGAGTCATAAATAGTGGGTCGTAAACACTCCACCACATAGAACATGAGTGGCCTTGATTCCTAGTGCAATGAGGTTGACCCTGAAATCTGTGTAAGTACAAGCACGATGATATTTAAGCTCAGGTTCTCGATCACCCTGATTGGGAGTTGTCTCCCTACTTTATTTTTTCCTGCAACACAGTGGGTGGATCTCCTCCATAGTCATACCACGCCCATCCCATTAGGCCTTGAGATTCACTACATCACCCCGACGAGACAATCCTGTGATAAAATATATGTCATCCACTTCAATCCTCAATGGTTTCCCATCAAGGTTGAAAGCCTTTGTCTCTAGATCTTAGTAGTTTAGTAGCAACTGGAGTAACCTCACTTGAGCCCTCATTTCTTTGAGAGCCCAAAATTTATAAATGTCACATCTTTTTAAAGCTTGTTGGGCCCCTACATCCCTTCCCACTGCTGCATCTATCTCTTCATTCTCCCTCTCCCTCCATTCAACCACCATCCTGCAAAGGAAAAACCATTTTTTTGAGTTAAATCCTTTCAAAAAAGTGTTCATGGACTTGTACGTGGACTATCTCGGTAACAGTCATTTATAGGGCTGCATATATGCAGGCAGACTTAACCTTGCCCATGTATATGGGGTCGTATACGCGACCCGATGAACTGTCACCTGTGTACACCTTAATTTACATATTTTCCCCTCTAATTCTAAAAACATGAGGCCTAAAATTGAAATTTAAACCATTGAAATTGAAGTAGAGGGGATGGGAACTTACTTGGTCCAGAAAATTGTTGATTTTGTTGATCATATCTCCCATAATCGAAACTTGAATATTGTGGGGAAAATGACCTAAAATGAACTATGTGGGTGAAAAAAATCAAATGGTATGGTAAAATGGTCTATTTTTACTATTAGTAGAAATTGTTTTACCCACTTCATATAGTGTTTGCTAATTTTTTACCTTATGGACTAATAGTGGAGTGGAAAGAATTGGTTTTTGGTGGTTTTTTCTAGGATTTTTTGCGGTTTCCAGTGTCATACCACCCGTTCATGCCTTCAACAGGCATAATCTTTCACCGACATATAGGATAGGTTGTCACTTTGTTTTTCATTCTTGCATCATCCTATGACCGTGATCCATATGACTTAGGTACGAACCCATTTATTAGCAACACATAACCTTTTTATTGCTACTAGAAGTGTCATTATTAAATGGTAGAGGCTTACCAAACACGAGTGCCCTAGTTAGAACCTTTATGCTATTTGGTGCCCATGCAAAAGTTATTCCATAGGACTCGGAGTTCCTTATAGTTCTGATATGAATTTGCGTTCGAACCTCATATTCTTACTCACAATCATTTTGAACATTACCTATGGGACTCACCCCAAGTCTTGGTTAAGCTCTTTTCCGACTCTCTAAAAAGATAAAATATTTCCGAGTGAACTTGTCTCTTTCACACTCGTTGAAAGGACGTCTATTTGGTGTAAGTTTAACCCTTTTTCGGACCAGGTAGACTACTTACGAAAAATTAATACTCTAGTCACCATTAGCTAGAAGAGTTCTCCTGGGTATTATTTTATACTTTTTCATGTCTAGGGGACTAAATATACAAAAAAGGGCATTCTTTGGAGTTAAGTTGTAATCACATTCCATCATCCTACTGGGAGTATTGAGCATATGGCCGGTTCCTGCTTTCTTGTTATAATCCTCTTACCTCAACAATTTGCATCACTAGCCAATCAGAGCCTTTTTTATATATCCTTTGCATCTTGACGCCATGTACCCTAAGAGGAAACATCCTCCTGAGTGTCCATTCCCTGCATGCACTTCCTTGCATTGAGCATAGGTATGTTCCACTATTTGGATCTATTTTCTTACTCACGACACTTGTTTCCTCTCCTGTATCATAACATTTATTTGCCTATGAAAAAAATAATATGTGTTGGAAAACTATGTTATCTCATATCGATAACAGTCGTGTCGCCTTTGAATAGAGAATTTTTTTTTGAGTCCACTGTCATCCAAATTTTTGGTTTAGAATGAACTTAGGAAAATGAGCTCGTTACTTAGATTTTACTCCACTCACTGGTTATTCTTCCAGTCCCTATGGAGAGTTTGTTGATGCCTCCTGCATCACAAAGTTTTATCATCAAGTCTATGTTTCCTGAGATATCCATACGTCTCATGCTCTTGTTCAAAGGATGTCTATAAACCTATGTCATCCATTTATCATAACTCTTGACTTTGCATGTCATCCATACCCTCAATGTGTATCATAGTCGCATGAAGCTATAGTCCTATCATGAACCCTAGTCCTACTTTCATTATGGGTAGGTAACCTTGAACCCAACAATTGGCATCTCCTCATTGGTTGTTGACTGGGGGGTTTCCCTTGTGTTTGACGACAATAAATCTATTCATACATTAGGATTCATACAATGTCTTGGATGCCATTAGCCTTATTGGTGGTTTCCTCACCTTTGTTGACAATTTTCCTTATTGGATACTATTCAGAGGGCCTCTTTCATGCACTACTTGCATTTGGGGCATGCGATATATGCACAGGGTTGTTGGTTCATGAACATCCTATTCATTCAAGTTCCTCTTAATTATCAAGATATTTCTTTGTACCTCGTGATGACTGATGAGAGATACCCTAATGCTCTCCTTTTAGCGGGTCTCCTTCCATCGACTTCATCTCATCTATTATGGAAATGACATCTAGAGTCTCATGAGTACCTAGAGGCTTGTAGTCATTAGTGGCAGGTTCTCCCACCATCGACAATTGGGAATGCATCAATGTCTCGTGATCGATGGATTATTCAAGTGTTCAACCTCAACACCCTTATTCACACTTGTAAGAATGTACTCGGTGCCTCGATACCTACTTTCATTATCGGTAGGTTGTCTCACGTTTGTTAGTGATATACCTTAATGACCGGTAATCAAACAAAGTCTCATTATGCCCAACATCAACTCCTCTATTCACATGATGTAGACTTGCACCTTTGGTGGATAGTGTAGAACACCTCCAGCTTACAGTAGCAACATTCCTAATTTTTTTTGGACCAATACCTATATGGGTTCAGTGATCATGGGAGATCAAATTGTACTCCATGGTATACTGATATCTTCAGATTGATTTTGAGATTGGATTCCAATGTGCCTTGTTCGTGACTATGACAACCTATGACACTTTGTATTGCCTATTCATGGCCACGAGAAACTATTTTATATATTTCCGCATGGATCTGCAATGTAATTCAGATTGGAAGCCATGAGTACAAAGTCATTATGGATTGTAATATTCTCATGAGTAACTAACACTTCCAGTTGAGTCTCCATTACTCTACTTATAGGAATTATAATGTATTTTGGCCATTGCAGATACTCCTCTGACCTCACACATTAGGGGGCATCTGTTACAACAAATTTTTCCTCACCCTGTGCAGCTTGCTTGGATAGCATTTTCATTTCCCTATGTAGACTTGAAGTCCCCCTTTGTACCTTCCAAAGCAAAAAAGGAACATTTTTTCACATATACACGCCCTATTAGTTAGACAACAAGTGTATACGCAGGTTGCTCCACTACAACCCACGTACATTGGGTTTGGTGCTCAAAATTAAAAATTATGTTGGGTTTCCATGCCATGTTACGAGATCCATGATCCTTGACCTTCCATATACTGGAAACGCTCTGACTCGGCCCTTCAATTCCATTTGAAGGATATAAATTGAGCCTTATCCAAGCCTTGAGGGAGATTTAACAATTCAACTTTGAGAGAAACGACACTCTGGAGAAAATTCACTTCATATTGAGTCTCCATCCCTTTATCCTTGAAAGTATGAACTCCTTTTTCACCCCCCAAGCTCTTCCATATTTTTGATGGAGAACCTCATTGTCTCCTTTGGTGGAGGCCCAACTAGAGGGACTTAGTTTCTCAGTTCTGATGTGTTTCATTACATAAGTTTGTCACCTATATACTTTTGTTGATTATTTTAATAGAAATACTATTTTCTCGTCCAATTGATATCTTGCAAATATTTGAATTATTATTCCATGGGAATATTTGTCATGTATGTTAATGGATTATGCTAATCTATATTCTAACATTATATATTATCACCATATGCTTGCGTATATTGGTTGTTGAGGACAAGTTGCAGGTATAAATAATTGGGTTGCGTTCTCAACGGTGGTCTTCATCGAACATCCAAACGAGGTAGGATATTGGCCTTATCTTTTTATCATTTCATTTATATAGCATACTTGGGATTAGATTTGATTTCTGCATGTCTTTTCTTCTGTTGTGGTTTACCCCATGCCATAAAGATATTTTTCTCGTAACAGTTACACAATCTAGGAGGTGCAACTTATGGAGTTTATTATTGGCCTATTTGGGGATGTTTTTGTTAAAACAATGCTTGAATACACATCATGGAGCATTAAAATTTACAGTTTAACTTGATCCCATCAACGAACTAGCTGAAGAATCCATTCTAGGATTGGCCCTGAGATGGGCTTGGTTGTATTATATGATAACAACCTTATTTGAACATGCTCGAGAGATAAAAAAAAAAAAAGGATTCCAAGAAGGGAGTGTAGTGTATAGTCTACAAGACATAAGGATATCCATGGAATTATTTCCCCATGGTTAAAATATATACCACTATTCAAGCTAACCTATTTGTAGGAAAGGTGGATGATGGGATCTATGAGATTTTCCAAAATGTTGGTCATGATCCCCACCACTACATGCTACTACAAAAACATAGTATCACTTTAGCATTTGTGCATTGCATATTCTGTAGGGTAAATACTCATCATTTAAAGGAATATCATGCATTATCCACACTAGTAGAATAATATGGGAAGATATTTTTCATAGTAAAGTTTGTGAAGAGTGGGGATAGGGGAAATAACTTGAATTAGGAGAATAAGGCTCCTCAAAGTAACATAGATCACCCTACACCATGGTGCTATAATAATAATGAAGTGGGGCACATTTCAAGGAATCAATCACAGACTCACTAGCCTCATTGTGGGCATTGCTATAATACAGGGCACAATACAAGGATTATCTGAACTTGATTAAGAAATGCGAGGCCTCTAAAAGGAGGGAGATAAGTCATAACATGGTGAATTCTAAGCCCAATATTCATAGTGAATATTTAACAGGTCACACCTACACATAAATTAACATTATCACCTAAGGTAGAGCCAAGAATAGCACCATTGTGGGAGTTGTGGATCAATGACCTATCCATAGCACCCCACATAAATCATTGGAGTTTGTTGCATTCCAACAAAAATGATATTTTATAGATGTGGTTGAGGTTATGTAGGAATTTATCCATGCTCATGATGTTATTACTATGGAGATAGGAAACAAACTGGCTTCTATAGTATGGCCACCGATATAGTTCCCAATTTTTCCATTGTAGATGGTGGAATATGAAGTCTAAGAATGGATAAACATATTCCTATAGATATTGGAAAATGATTTATATATAACCAAGTTAAGGGGAGTACTTGGGTATATTTTATAATAACTCACATAGACATAAGATAGACCCTTACATCACACTAATTGGAGGGTATGGGGTTCAATAATTCATGCTCAACTTGGGGTTGAATTCTAATAAACTACTAAATAAATAATGGGAATCCATGGGATTAAATAACTTTGTATAAGTACTCATTAGTCCAACTATGGTTGAGAAAAGAGTCTCTCACTATTCCCATTGGAAGATTGGATTATATGGAAGTTGATCTTGATGGTGTCAATACCTATGATGACTTCTAGGTCATTGAGATACTAAATGAAAAGGATCCCTACCCAACATTGTTAGGGATGGATCTAGAATTTCATAATGATGCCATTCTCAATTTGAAACAATTACATATGTCAATTGAAAAGGATGGTCGTAGGGAAGTCCAATGATTGTATCCAACCATAGGGTGATTGGTTGGCGGAACATGTAGAACAAGTGTTGGAAAAATGTGCCTTAGATTATCTCTATAATCTCATATATGGGAAATGAGAACACTACATAAATACAACTACTAGCGAGGAGCTAATTTGGCACAATGTTTGTTCCTATGCAACAAATTTTGAAGCCACCATTAATGAGTGGTAGAATGGAGAATATGATTTGTCTAGACAAAGATGCATGGTGTTGAAGATAGTTTAGTGGATTGGTGCAGAGATAAAGGATTTTTTGAGGTTTGATGGCATTAATGATTCCATGGAATTTGTGGTTGAGAATATCACACATGAGTAAAAGATAGTATCTTTGGATATCACTTTGGTAGTGACCCTCGTGAGATGGTGGAAAATGCATAAAAACACATTCAACTCATGAAAGGATACAATAGAGGCACTATATACCATATCCCTACCATATACAAGGGCTCTACTAGTCAATGACACCACAAAATCCAACTAGGTAGATTGTTGTGAAGCCCACTAGGTGATGCAAGGAGTTTTCATGTAGCTTCATGGGGATGAAGGGCATGATCAAAGAACTTAATGAAATGAATACATAATTTAATATTTATTCTTGGTTTATTAATAAGAGTATGTACATGATGAATCCACATTATAAGAACATATTAAAAAGGAGATCAAGAAAATGATGGTTTCCAACTTGATATTTCCTATAGAGGAATTAGATTGGATCAATCTGATAATCATATAGGACATGTGAATAGGTGGAATACACATTTGTGTGGAATTTAGTAAACTCAATCAGGCCTACATACACGACCCATTTCCTACATCTTTTAGTTATGATATTCTTGAGAATGTAGTAGGGAATGAAGCTCACTCCTTCACATATCGGTTCTCTAACAACCATTAAACATGGATTGCCAAGGAGGATAAAACGAATACAATGTTTTTTCAGAGAATGGGGTTCATACAACTAATTTCATTCCTTCTAGACTAAATAATCCACCCATAGTGTTTTTCAGGGTGATGGTTGTAGCATTCCACAAGTATAGCTATAGGTTCTTTGAGGTATACTTGGATTGTTGGAAAATGTTTAGTTTGTTGTAGGATAATGTGGATAAAATAAGGATGATCATAGAAATATTCCAATAGATTCAATTATCCTTAAAGATAAACAAATGTAGCTTATGTATCCCATTCAATGTCCTTTTGGGCCATATTTTCTACAAGGAGATATTGTTGGTTGATCTAGTGAAGATAATGGTAATTGTGAATTTATCTATGCTAGAGAATGTTCCTATTTTGTGGTTTACATTGGGAAATATAGGTCAGTACCACATGTTCATCAAGGGATAAGATAATATAAAACTATATATGGAAGAGATACTACAAACGATGCCCCACTTATATGGACCACAACTTATGAGGAAGGATTTTTCGAGTTAAAACTATAGATGGTTACAATTCCCATTCTAGTATTTCTTGAGTAGATGAAAATTTTCCACATTCATGTGGATGTGCTTGGAATTGCATTGGGGAATGTGTTGGTGTAGCCAAGGAAAGGCACATTTTATCACCCTATATTATTCTAGAGTATAAATGTATCCATTATAGAGAGTAATTATACAACTATAGAGCATGAAGGCTTGGCCATCATAGATGCACTACAAAAAATATGGAAATATCTTCTAAGACAGTTGTTCAAATTCTTCATTAAACACTTGATGCTCAAGTGTTTGGTTAATAAGTTGGTTCCGGTGGGCCACCAAATGATGAGATCTTATGTCCCATCTTATAGTTAATATGACCATTTTGTACCTAAAATATTAAATCCCGCATTTACTTGTATAAATAATATGGTGAATATGAAACATCTTAGATTATGCATATTGAGTTTTATGAATGATTGATTTTGTGATTTTTTGTGATGTACTCGAGTTTAGTAGTGATTTTAAAATTGATTTATGGATTCTTGAGATTGTGGGATAATGATTGGTACAAGCAGGTCAAATCCTAAGTAGGATAATCTCCATCAAAAAGAAATTTTATCCGCATAAGAGAAAGGGGGGATGATGTCCCCTCTCTAATCTCCAAGGGAGATGGGAATTCAAATCATTCAAACCACTCAGTCAGCCATATCCTCATCCAATTTTCTGATTAAGATCATTCAAATTAAGGAGTAAAAATTATGCCCTTGAAACAAGGATCCTTGATTATAGGGATCAAGAAGACAATCACCCTTCAATTAAGGATTGATTGAAGTGTTGGTTTTGATTTTTAGCATAAGTAGAGATATGATGAAAGTAGGAATTTATTTTTATTTTTGGCATAGTACTTTCTTAGTGTTTTGATAGTGCATTCGAATTATAAAAGATACTTTGCTATCATGATTTTGAATTTTTGAATAAACATGACTATATTTGCAGATTTGAGCACTACGTAGTTTCACTAAGGGTTCCTATAGAGACCTTGATTAGGGACCACTAAAGGGATTTCAAGGAACCCCCATTTCTATAGCATTGTCAATTATGCATTAATTTATAGTTTCCTATAAGGGTTTCATGCAATCTATTACAATATTACTTATTTATTTTCTGTAATTTGCTTCTGTATATTTCAATTCTAGAATTTCATTTTTTATTTGTTGCATTTACAAGTCTTTAAATTATGGTTTTCAACATCTTGGTTAATCTCATTTGAATTTGAATTAATCATTGTTAAAATTGTTAGAGGATTTAATTACCTTATCCATGTTGTTTTCCTCATCACAAAGAACAATGATAATCACTTCCATAATCCCTTACTCTTTACTTGGTATGTCGGAGTGTAGGTAACCAACCTAAGTGAGTGAAGAGATATAAGATAAGGGACTAAGATTGATAATATTGTTTAGTGTTATATTGAATTATTCACCCTTTAGTTTCAACATTATTTTATTTTCTAGTTTTTATATAGTCTAGAAAGACAACATTTGAATAAGTTCTTGTAGTTGGATTGAGGTACATATGGTTAAGAGGTTGTTAATCCCACGGAACATTACCTTACTAACTGTTAAAACCTCTATTGATTCAATCCTATAGCAGCCAACTCAGTGACCCTATAGTCTCTCCTTCTCATAAGATGAGGGAGTGAATTTTATGAGCATAATTTCTTAAGGGAAAAGGCCAATAGAACATTCGACCCAATATTAAGTTACATTCCATTCATCAAGATTGTAAGTCAAAAAGTACTACTTTAGTTTCACATGTAGTGTACAGTACCTCATCATAGAAGCATATCCTTGGATTGATAAATTAAAGTTAGGTTTAGGAGTTTAACAATCTTGTTGTATTTCTTTGGCCTGTGAATTTTTGGCATTGTTGTTGGGGAGGTGCTAAAAACTACATTTAAGTCCATATGAATTTGAAAAGTAAAAATAAAATAAAATCATTCGATTGCATGCATCAATATAGGGATAGATTCAGTATATTTTTGTGAAGAACACATACTTCTGGTGTGACTAAAATGGGTACGATTGAATAATGACAATAACAAGAGGATTGTGAAACAAACCTCCAAAATATCATTAAATAATTTTCTAAGTTAACTCAAGGAGGATCAAGGACTTTTGTAAATCCCTCTACTGAACAAATCATTGCACAAAGTGAAGAGTATTCATCTCATCATACCATGGTGGAATATGGAGAACAACAATTTGATATGTTTGAGTTCCCCATTAGGGAAACTAATGGAGAAGCAAGGATGAATAATATCAATCCTTCTTCTTTCCCTCATTTCCATGTCCTTATTAAAAAGGACCCTATTACTTTTCCTTTTTAATATGAATTTGTTTGTAGGACTTAAGATTATGTAGCATATGCTCCAAAGCTCGATCTTTTTCCCTCTACATTGAAGGAGTCAACCTTGAGATGGTTTATGAGTTTATAAGGGAACAATATAACAAGTTGGGAGAAAATGAAGAAAACCTTCACTGATAAATATTGGGAATAATACAAGGCTAGGGATACTATATATGAGATCTTTAGAATGATCCAAGAGGAAAATCTATCCCTAGAAGACTATGAAGAGATGTTCCAACTTAGTTACAAAAGGGTTTATGGTTTCACGTTAGATGACAATTCACTCAAATGTGTGTTTCTTAGAGGAGTAAGAGAGGAATTCATGGAAACTTTGAATCTCCTTGTGAATGGATACATATTTCAATCAGAGTATAAATACACTAAGAAAGTATTCAAGAACTACTCTAGGTCTACAAGGAAGAAAAGTGGGAATGAAAAAATTGTCACCCCATAATTATCCAATTGTACATCTCTTAGAAAGAATGAAATAGGAGGCTTGTTATAATATATGAAAAATAAAATTTTACATTCATTATCCATGCAAATGGATACTATGTAGATATAGAGGAAGCAAGAAGAAGCAGAAAAATATCTAGTTGTTTTTGTTCCTAAATACACAAAAAACATGCTAGAAATGAATGTCCACTTAATACTATATAAACCTATGGAATTTTTGAAGAAGAAAACCAAAATAATAAATGTACTTCATTTACAAGTATCAAGGATTCTTACCAAGGATTTGAGGAGAACATGAAGCTGCTATGTTTCATAAACAAAAGGAGGCAAGGAATAGCTCGACCATTTCAACCTATATAGATAATGAAAAATCACTGGAAGTAACAAAACCCTACTCAACCATTCTAATGTTCCCTTCAATGATTCCCATCTCTACCTCAAATGCAAAACTACTAGTGGACTAACCCTACACAAGGGTGGAGACCTCCAACCCAACAACAACAATCATTACTCCCACCTCCACCACAATAGACCAATTCTCCAAAAAACCAATAATGAACAAATCCAAAAGGAACCTTAGTTTCCTGATCAACCAACACCCAATCCAAAAAATAGGTAGCTTGACCAAGTATACAATAATGAGATAACCACCTACCAAACTTACTCTATGGATCTTCAAGATATCAATAAACATATGGTTTCAATCGTTGAACCCCATCTAGAAGATGTACATGTCAAATGTGATGGTATTATCCTCAAAGTCTAGAGTAATCAAAAACCAAGAAAAGAGGATAGAGGATGCCATTGTCTTTAAAAAGAATATGGATGACGTGGATGTGAAGAATGTAGGACAAACATCAGAGGTGAAACGATATCGACACCCTCATTTCCAAGAAATACCAAGAAGGTCAAAATCTACATTACTAAGGAATAAGATGGAATAATCAATAGTATTCATGGAATAGGGCATCACAAAACCATTATTTGAAAAGATATTATCATAGATCAACAACTACAAAAAAATGGAGAAGTGACAACAATAACACATGGAATCAAAGGAAAGAAAATTGTTCAACTAACAACTATCAAGTATTAAGGTGAAAAAGAATTTATTTAATATGGATTGATAATCATTATTGGAAACATGAACATAGGAATATAAGGAAATCCTATTTCTTGGTTTCATCACATATAAAACCCTTAATTGCAAAGCTTTGAGGACAAATATTTTTTAAGGAGGGTACCATGATATGACCTTGTTGAAAGGAAGATAAAAAATTCCTTCCTGCAATAGGGGATCAATACCCGATCAAGGACCCAATTAGGCCTATATTTGTTTGGTATGGCGTTGTCCTCCGGTATGTGGGCCTGTCAAAAGTTTTTTTTTAATGTGATGAAAATTCAATTCGAAGGGAAAATATATGACCTATTATCTCTCTCTCTCTCTCTCTCTCTCTCTCTCTCTCTCTCTCTCTATATATATATATATATATATATATAATACATTCCTAGATAGCTAGAAGATGGTTATGAATATCTCCAAACACAATAGAAAATATGATTACAAGATCCAAAAAGTAATTCACCAAATTAAGTAACTACTAAGTTCAAATACAAAATCTTAATCGCTTCAAATAAATAGTTATTTGAAAGAATGGAAAATGTACCCTATATTCGATACTTTTACTAAGAAATTGTGGAAAACAAGGAACAAATTTCAAATTTATAAGATGCAAACTTTAAATCAAACACTCATAGAAATGCATTGTAAAAGATGCAAGTCCATATCACCAATTTCTCAATAAAATATGGCTTTCAAATTCAATAATTCAATAATTCACTGATAAAAATATACAGTTACTATTCTAAACTTTCTAGCCATGAAGTCTTCAATCCTTTCCTAAAACTAGACATAAGTGCACATGTTCTAGTTCTGGATTTTCTGACTATAAAATTCTTCAAAATTATAGTATAAATGATAAAAATGTACAGTCGTGATTTCAAATTTTCCAACCCCTTCTCTATAGAAAGAAGAGTTGACTTTTATACTAATCTATCACATTTTTTGTATCCATTCAATTTTCTCCAAACTTCCACTATTACAATAGTTTCAATAATTTTGTAAAACAAAATATGGAGCAGATCTTTAAATTATCTTCTCGTTCATAATATTTTTGCAAATCTTCTCAATCCTATTTGTTTCAATGCTTTATTAAAAAATTGATAGATTCAATTATCATTGAGACCAATTCTATTATAAATTGGCCACAGGAGAGGAAAAGTGGCAAAAATATCGGGTTGATAGTTTAGTCAAGATAATTATACCACATTGACCGGGCAAGATGGACGTTTTACAATTTATAACGTTTAATAAATCCAATGTATTTCATGTGCAATTATCATACAATATGCCAATTGAACACTTAGTCTAATTTTAGTATTGCTCGTATTTGAAAAAAAAAAAAACGAATTTGACTGCCACATAAATGTAAACTCATCAACTGACACATGGAATGAGATGGGTGACATGGAGAGTGATTTACTAACATGTGGAGAAAGCTAGGTGACATGACCAATTTGTCTTCCCGGAGAGACCGGATTATCTAGTCATGTTTCATTGTATATTGACCCCATATCCGGATACAATTCCAAGTATGAATCCATTTGGAATCTGGGCTCCCTGGCAATGAAACGATGTGCCCTCATAATTCTTCCAGGATCCGGATGTAGATAAACTTTAGGGCAATCCGACATATGGGATTCTCAACAAGTATTTTGTTTTGTAAATCTCACTAACTTAGTCTAATTTAATCTAACCAATAATAAAAATTAGCTTGAAAGGACAAAGTTTTTTCTACCATCAATGTTTACATGGTTTTTCTCCTCATCTCCTTTTACTTAGCATTTCTTCATTTCCCACAAACGTCCATAACCTTGACTAAGGTGCCTTAGTACCATATAAGCATGTCTCTGCTACCGGTAAACATCCATAGCCATAACGGGTTTACTTATACTTCCCACACTAAAAAAATTTCCTTCAACTTCATATTTAAAAAAAAAAACTTTCTTGCATCCTTTTAATTTGAAAATATAGATTTGGATGTGAGGAAGTGGGGTGATACAAAAATTGTTTTAATTAGTAAACAATTGAGGCTTAAAAACTCAATCTCATGATTAATTTACACTTCTAGTTTTTCTTGTATCTTTTTAATCATTTATAAGAGTAGAGATCATACATAACAAACACTAAATTGTTTTTCTTAAGAAAACAGACTTTTAAAAGATAAACATTGCATCAATGTTTACATGGTTTTTCTCCTCATCTCCTTTTACCTAGCATTTCTTCATTTCCCACGAGCGTCCATAGCCTTGACTAAGGTGCCTTAGTACCATACAAGCATGTCCCTGCTACCGGCAAACATCCATAGCCGTAACGGATTTACTTATACTTTCCACACTAAAATTTTTTCCTTCAACTTCATATTTTAAAAAAAAAACTTTCTTGCATCCTTTTAATTTGAAAATATAAATTTGGATGTGAGGAAGTGGGGTGATACACAAATTGTTTTAATTAGTAAACAATTGAGGCTTAAAAACTCAATCTCATGATTAATTTCCACTTCTAGTTTTTCTTGTATCTTTTTAATCATTTATAAGAGTAGAGATCATACATAACAAACACTAAATTGTTTTTCTTAAGAAAACAGACTTTTAAAAGATAAACATTGCTTTAAATATAAAGATTCACTGCAAAAATTATTTTCAAACACTTTAGACTGTTGTGATAATATTAAAATAAAACTTCCTTAAGAACTTATGAACATAGAATTGTCTACCAACTATTAGCTATAAAACCCCTCCTACAACAACGACTAGTGACAAATGAAAATATGTACAAACAATATCAAAACTAAGTTTGTAAGCAACAAAATCAAAAGAAATTATACAAATTTCAATTAAAGTCAAGACAAACTATACTATGTAAAGAGAAATAAATTTGTACAAATAAATAACTTCAGGCATAAAATATCTTCAAGATCTGGCAATTCATGGGGAGACTTTCTAACTCCCTCTCCAATGATTGCAAAATGTCTGTTGAAGGACCAATATTTTGGGAGATTTGAAAGGGACCTAACTAGAGGGTTCGAAATTTAGTATGTTTGTGTTTACCCTCATGAGATTTATCCCATTTCAACACTAAATCACTCACAACATAGTATTTGTTGTCAACTAAGGATATTTAAAACCATATTTTAACAATTTGTTGATGAATATTAAATTTTTGTTTAGCCTTTTCTTGTTCCTCTTCCAATTTTAATAAGTCTTCAAGTTTACTCTACATTGTTGGGAAAGAATTCATCTCTGATAGATTGTGAAAGATGTAGCGAAGGAATGAAGATATTGCGGGGGGCGGGTGCGGGGGATAAATTCCTTTCCATATCCAAGGAAGAAAGGGGAGCTCCCTAAAGTTTCCTTTGATGGAACTCGATCTGCCTACAAAGAATTTGGAAGAGCTTTGTGCTAATTACATTGATTTTCTTCAACATATTTTTAAATAATTCTAATAAGCTTTTTGTTAGTGGATTATGCTAAACCATTTCCCCAAGGATTATAATTTGTAGAATATTTGATTTTGATCCCTTTATCAACAAAAAAATCAGTTAATTTCAAAGATGAAAAGTAAGATGTGTTGTCAAAAACTAAAGAATTAGGGATACCAAACCTTGTGATAATCTTTTGTTCAAGGAAAGAGATAACCTGGTCATCATTCACATTCTTAAGTGGAATAGCTTCTGTCCATATTGTAAAATAATCCGTTGCAGTGAGTATGTAATTTTGTAGTTTTGAGGAATTTGGAGTAATTTCTCCAATTATATCAAGTCCCTACTAAGAACATGGATTTTTGATAATTCTTTCTTGTAGAGGAGATGTAAGATTCTTCTATTCACCTGTAGAGGTATGACAAATTTTACATTTTCTAGAAAAAGAATGTGCATCCTTAAATAGTGTACGCTAGTAATAACCAGTACACATAAGTTTGTTTGTCATTGTATCACCGCTCAAATGTCCTCCTTCTAGGCCATTGTGTAAATTTTCCAACACTTTCTCCACATCTTCCTTTTCTAGACATCTTAATAAAACATTGTCATAATTATTGAAAAACAATACTCCACTAATAAGATGATATTGAGAAGATTTGGTTCTTAATTCCCTCTTCTTCTTTGGTTCTAGATATTATGGAGAGGTACCATGAGTAAGGTAAAAATTTAAATCATTATACCAGGAATTAGTTGAAATTGGTACATAAAATATTTCATTAACATTAATTTTACCTTCATTTTCCTAGCCAGTTTCCTCTTTTGATTGTGAACCGTCTGATTCAGCTACTAACTTAAAAAGTCCATAACCTATGACAATGTTTACAATATTTATTTCCAAATTGTACTTTTCGAGTGTAGCCATACAATTTTCTCCTTTATCTCCCAATTCTCTTTGAACTAACAAATGAAAAACCACAAGATATGGGACAATTAATTTGGTGTGTGAATTTAATAAGTATGGTATAAAATGATTAGTTTCTTTAAAAACAACAAAGGTTTTCTTTTCCACTTCCGAATATTTCAATTCAACTCTTTGCAGACCATAACTCATAAAATAAATAGGTACTTGATTGCCTTCTTTGTTTTTCTAAGTTAGCACTACAACAAAAGATAAATCAGTAGTAAAAGTATACATAATAAATTCCTGATTAAAATTTGGACACGTAATTGTTTTAGCTTGATCTATTGACTTCTTAATTGAATCAAAAGACTCTTTTTCTTTATAATTCCATTTAAACAATGCATTTTTCTTAATCATATCTTGAAGTGGCTTAACTATATCTGTAAATATGGGAACAAATCTTCTCACAAAATTTATTTTTTCTAAAAATGATTGCATAGAATTTTTATTGTGAGGAAAACTAATTTTGTAAAACAATTTTTGTTCTCTCTGGTTCTTTCATAATACCAAATTAAGATACAATAAAACCAAGTAGTTTTACTTTTGTTACAAAAAATATAGTTTCTTTGTGGTCTACAAATATGCCATACCTTCGACAATAGTAAAAAAATTGTTTGAGATGATGCAAATGATATTTTATTTTCTTAGAGAAAATTGTCACATCATCTAAATATACTACTATTGATTTATTAACTAATCCTCTAAAAGCAATGTCCATCACTCTCTAAAATGTGGCACTAGCATTAATTAATACAAATGTAATTTTTCTATATGCATATGTGCCCCATTTAGTTGTAAATGTAGCTTCCAATTGATCATCATGTGATACCAACACTTGATTATACCCCGAAAAACCATCCAGTAATGACAACATTTCTGAACCCGAGACGCACTGAAGGATCTACTCCATGGGTGGAATAGGTTAATGGTATTTGTTGGATGCTTTATTAAATTTTTGAACTCATTGAAAACAATAATTTCTCCATTCTTATTCCTGATAAGAACCATGATCTAGGTGGATCTCGATGACCATCCACCTTTTCCATTGAATCAACATTTTTGAGCCTATTTTTTTTTATCAAAACCACAAGCTCAAAAATGTTGATTCAATGGAAAATGTGGATGGCCACTGAGATCCACCTGGATCTGTACCTCCCCCCATCAACAAAGAATGAAGAAATTCGACCCTTTATAGCGTACAATTCGATCAAAGGTAACTCCAGGTCGACTGGCTAGTGTATAGTTCTTCAACAAATTCAAGGAAGCAGAGTCACAAACATAGAACTATAGAAACACTAAGGCTCCACTAGTGAGAGTGGTGATCAATCCATTCTTCCAACCAATAAACCACTAGGGAATTAAGAATCATGTGGTGAGAATGTCCATAGAGAAAACTATGCAACCACATTAAAACACTGAGAAAGAACCCAACTTATACCACCCAAGTTACCATGAAGGACCCAGAATGAACGATCTCGCACACACTTAATTCTGTAAAAGCTGGAAAATTCTCAATATTGTAATACAATTCCAAATCTCCATTTTCTTTGAGACAAAGAAGTATTTGAGGGTGGGGGAGATGTTGGAGGGCCTAGTTGACTCTATTGACTAGACCCACCAGTCAACCAAGTGTAATGTTAGCCAACTGTGAAAGTAAGTTGAATATGCAATGTAATTGAACGAAACGTTGGGTCCAATCGACCAAATGTTGGGTTGGGTCAACCAACCATGGTAGTTAAAGTAGTTGCAACTACCTACTATTGGTGTAAATGTATGTTTAGTATATTGCACTCATTTATATATCAATCTAGGATTCATAATCAAAAGAGTTGTTACACTATATGTGCTGAAAATAGGTAAACTATCTATGTCTGTTGTATATATCTCAATCAAAAAACAATCAGTACCAAAATACTCTATTTTTGAAATATATGAACACTACTCTTCACACAAATTCAAACTAGAAGATAAATATCATAGTAAAAATCCCACGAAAACACTCAGTTGAAAAGGTTCTTGCTCAGATAGCAAGTGTGTTCATTATAGGCTCATGAAATAAATAGATGAAATGAGACCCTTCTTCCTGTAGAAATTGAATTCACATAACAATTGACAATTCACTCTATTTACTCTTAGAAAGAAACCAATCATGACCTAATCAATTCCAATAAAAAATTCCTTCCTCAATACATGAGACATTCAATATGATTGAAATACTTCATTACTGAAGCATGAAGGGTGAGATATGAAGTCTAGTTGTTCTTGTACCTACTGAGGAAAACACAATTATTAAGACTTTCAAATTCAGAACAATAACAATTGCTTATCTAACAATACCAAACAGCTCTCCAACTTTTGTTGACTATATATCACCCTGCAAAAACATAAATAGAATCGTCTACTATGTTTAATGTATAATTGTTCATTCACACTTATCCAAAATCAACAGGTATCTATTTAGAGATCTACGTTGTACATGCACTCAGAATCATTTGCAATACACAACTATTTTATTTGCACACTCACACAATTAACTTATATCCACACATAAACATATACATGGAGACTTACCTTGGTTGGGGTTGTTGGATTACTGAGAGGGGGGGTGAATCAACAATAGAGAAATTTAATCATTTTTAACAATATAATCCAAGTGTTATATCAATGTAGCATTATCATCCAATAACTACAGAGTAAATAAGCAATGAACAAATGAACAATCATACACATACACAGTACACCAATGTTTTACGTGGAAACCCAAAGTGGGAGAAAACCACATAATGATTTTTCTTATATGTCTTGAAGAATTACATTCATTGGAAGCACCAACTTGCTTTGTTTTCCAGCTACAACTGGAAGGAGGCTCCAACCACCTTGTTTCTTAGGATACAACCTAAGGGAAGCTCCAACTCTCCTATTCTTTGGCTACAACCAAAAGAAGGCTACAACCCCGTATGTTCTTCGGCTACAACCGAAAGGTGGCTACAACCACATGTCCTTGCCCCGTCCAACCACCCTGAAGTAGAAGTAGAATGATGGAACCACTATCACACTATCACTGTGAGATATACTGTTGTAAACCTGTACCAATAAAATTGAACCATGCACAAACCATGCATCAACCTGTACCTCAAACTATACCACAAACAAGTGCATCAAACATGCACCAACATGTACCAAACAACCTGTAATCAACATTTACCATAAACAAGTGCATCAACCATGCACCAACCTGTACCAAACAACCTTTAATCAACATGTACCATAAACAAGTGCATCCAACCATGTACCAAGTATGTACCAATCATGTGTCAACTACTCATCAACTATGACTCATCAATATGTACCAACTGTTATCTCCTAAAATAACACTGTCAAGTTTTCAGTTTTAGGTAATAGAAACAAGTCAAAACAATCATTTCAAAATTTTTAGGTATGTTATATGGTCTGCTTTTTGGATGTAAACTTGGAAGAAGTATCATTTTTGGTCTTGGCATTCAAATTTTCAAATCTCAGGTTTTCGGTGGTTAAAAAGGGTTAAAGAAATGGCTCTTAATCACTGAAAGTCGTGGTTTTCGCTGGTTAAGAAGCGGAAATAAAAGGCCCATTAACTACTGAAAATGTTTCTATGCGCAAAGGAAAAACTTGTGCTTTCGCACGAGCCAGATGTTAAGCGAGCATGATTATGATTCCTAGCCATCGAAAGTCATGTCAAATGGCGAGTTTTCATGTCATTATTACAGAATTGTAGATGAATAGATGTCGAAACGTCCTCCAAGCGTTCACCCGTCAGATTTCCATTAATTTTTGGCGAGGCACATAAACTCATATGAGATTTCACATAATAGAAAGGATACATCACATGGATTTTCAATACTGCCAGCCATGAGATTACAAGATCATGATGATTTATTTTTATCTCTGTTTAATTTCCATTTAATTTCATTTTGAATCCGAGAATTGTCATCTATATCACAATCCCATGATTCTCTCAACCAGGCACATTAGCAGAGTTCACAATCCCGTTCACTATGGAAACCTGGTGATTAAAGTCTCGAGTTCAACAATCGATCAATCGTCCAGGTGTCAAACCGAATCATTCAACCTAGTCATCAGGTAGTTTCAATTCGGTCATATTCTGATTATATATTGTCTCTTACCTGGAAATAAGTCTCGTCTTAATTTTTAGTTTACTGGTTGTTTGAATCAAGTTTTGGTTAAATCATGATGCTGAGTCATACCCATGGTCATTATTTTTACTCTGAATTATATACCTTGTTCCTGAATTAGCTCTGAGTTAAATCCTCTGTCATTGATTCTGTTATCGAATTATACTCTCTGATTGATGAGTCACACCTTCTGTTCATCGAGCCATACCATACCTTGACCTGTTCCTAAAGTTTCGAGTTCTGTCCCTATTTGCATGCATATCCTCCTAACTGACAGGGACACATCATCATTTTTTTTTAAATGCCAAAGTCTGGACCAACCCTAAGGGCTGAACTCGATGGGGTTTGGTACCTAGAAGCTCACCCGGAGGTGGCAGAATTCTTCAAACAGGCTGGGGTATTTTCATATTGTGAAAAATTAACCAATTTTCATCAACAAGTGGCTGAGTCTTTTGCCATTTCTTATGATGGGAGGTCTGCTAAAATAGGAAAGGAAGAGTTTATCATTGATGAAGCTGCCATTGTTGAGTATACAGGTCTACCCAGGTCAGGGAATTTTTGGTTTAAATCAACTATTCCTTCAAACATTGAGTTTAGGTCATATATGTTGCCTATTCACAAAGATCTTATCTGGAAAAAGGACATTCCTGATCAGGGGATCAAATTTTGCTCAATTTTCAAAGTGCTCGGAATGCGACAAAAACAGTGCCATTACGTTTGTCTCGTCTTCCTGATTCCGGCGGTATATTTACTTTGTCAAATGGATGTCGTATGAAAACGATATCGCGATCTGTTCGCCAAGCCAAACAGGCAAAAATTTGATGCTGATTGTACCTGTCCATACAGTCCGTACGGTATGACGTGGCAGGGCTGTACAGACCGTACGATGATGACATGGAAGTTGTTTATTGGTTGATTGTTGGCGAGTCGGGTGTTGACACGTGTCCGGTTGGTGGCAAATGATATGAGGACACGTGGCCCAATCCATGGGCGCCACGTGTCCCCCTCATTATTTGGTTTATGTTGTTATATAAAATGTGATGGGAGTCCGCGGGGTTCGACCCCCGGAACTCTCCTACTATGTAAAGACTTCACAACCTTCTGCTAACCACCATGACGACCTTTGTTCCTTGTTTCATATATCAACGCGCATATATTTAAACTTGATTGTTGTATTCAATGGAAAGGGGGGCGGGTCGGGGCTTAGCCCCGACCCGTGGTTTCATTCCACAACATATGACCATGTTATATGTAATATAGCCGACCGTTTGGTATGCGCGCGCGATTTGAAACTTAACCCTTGGTCATATAAACGTGTGCCATATGACTTGGAGCGCGGG
>ML809778.1:237100-256906 GCA_009831015.1 Picea engelmannii | reverse complement strand
AACCAGAGACATAGTTACTTACAGCCATGACCAAGCCATTCCAACTTTCTGGCAATGAGCACAAGATTAGAAGAGCCCTAACCTCATCATCAAAGTCCACTTTTACAGAACTTAGTTGATTAGTAACTGTATTAAATTCATTTGAATGATCTGCAATAGACCCACCTTCTAACATATTCATATTAAATAATCTCTTCATTAGAAATACCTTATTTGATGCCGAGGGTTTTTCATACAATTTGGCCAGCGCATCCATCAAATCCTTCGTTGTCTTTTCTTTCGAAATATTGAAAGCCACTTACGCTGCCAGGCTCAGTCGTATCGTTCCTAGAGCCTTTCTGTCAAGAATCTCCCATTCTTCGTCCTTCATGGCCGCCGGCTTCTTTGCTACTCCACTCAATGGTAGGAATAGGTCATTCTGATATAAATAGTCTTCCATCTGCATCTTCCATAACTGGTAGTTTTGGTCGTTAAATTTCTCGACCCTAAACTTTCCATCTTCCGACATTGCCCCCACTCGAACCAGGAACCCTCTTTTCCTACGAGTTACCTTAGGCTCTGATACCAGTTGTTAGAAAAACAGGACCGCGGAGCAATAAAATAAAACAAATGCAGAAACAAAACACAGAAGACACACAATACAAGAGAGACACAGATTTACATGGTTCACCCAGTGTGGGCTACGTCCACCAGAGAAATTGCCACGTCCTTCCTTTATTATTATCCAACAAAATGAAGGGATACAACCTACAACAAAACCCGCTGTAACTTCCTCTTCTTTCTCTCACAGTCTCCTCTCTCAGAATACAATATTCACCCCCATACATAGCCGCAATACATTTCCCTCATAAAAGAGGGTTGCCTTCTAGAGCAAAAAACCCTAACATAATCTCTACCGTTAGATCTGCGACCTTATAATGAACGGTCCAGATTTACAATGAAATTACAATATACTTTTATAAGGAAATTTTTGCTTCGGGGGCTTCGCCCCCGAACCTCCGCTGGGGGCCCGCTTGCCCCCAGACCCCCCAGCCGGGGGGATGGACCCCCTGGACCCCGCAGAGGGGGTACCCCCCCCTCTGCACTCCCCCGCATGGAAGAGTGTACATACTTCTGGGGTGTAAATACTTCATGGGGTATAAACACGACTAAAAGCAAGGACCTCTGCATCAGGAAGATAATCAGGCTCCACAACCAACATCTAAGTATTAAGGTGAAAAAGAATTTATTTAATATGGATTGATAATCATCATTGGAAACATGAACATAGAAATATAAGGAAATCCTATTTCTTGGTTTCATCACATATAAAACCCTTAATTGCAAAGCTTTGAGGACAAATATTTTTTAAGGAGGGTACCATGATATGACCTTGTTGAAAGGAAGATAAAAAATTATTTCCTGCAATAGGGGATCAATACCTGATCAAGGACCCAAATAGGCCTATATTCGTTTGGTATGGCGTTGTCCTCCGATATGTGGGCCCGTCAAAAGTTTTTTTTTAATGGGATGAAAATTCAATTCAAAGGGAAAATATATGACCTATTATGTATGTATGTATATCTATCTATCTATGTATCTCTCTTTCTCTCTCTCTACATATATACACATAATACATTCCTAGATAACTAAAAGATGGTTATGAATAACTCCAAACACAATAGAAAATATGATTACAAAATCTAGAAAGTAATTCACCAAATTAAGTAACTACTAAGTTCAAATACAAAATCTTAATCGCTTCAAATAAATAGTTATTTGAAAAAATGGAAAATGTACCCTATATTCGATACTTTTACTAAAAAATTGTGGAAAACAAGGAACAAATTTCAAGTTTATAAGATGCAAACCTTAAATCAAACATTTACAAAAATGCATTGTAAAAGATGCAGGTCCACATCACCAATTTCTCAATAAAATATGGCTTTCAAATTCAATAATTCACTGATAAAAATATACAGTTACTATTCTAAGCTTTCTAGCCATGAAGTCTTCAATCCTTTCTTAAAACTTGACATAAGTGCACATGTTCTAGTTCTGGATTTTCTGACTATAAAGGTCTTCAAAATTATAGTCTAAATGATAAAAATGTACAGTCATGATTTCAAAACTAATCTATCACATTTTTGGTATCCATTCAATTTTCTCCAAACTTCCACTATTACAATAGTTTCAATAATTTTGTAAAACAAAATATGGAGCGGATCTTTAAATTATCTTCTCGTTCATAATATTTTTGCAAATATTCTCCATTTATATTAAAGGATCCATTTATATTAAAGAATTTTTTTGTTGTATTTGATCCAAAATGTTAAACTTGTCCTCGTTTTATTTGACCTTGAACATGATTCATATTCCTTTATTGTTTTCCTCTGTTCATGCACTTGGTCTTCACGATTATCTGATCCAACCTAAAATATGAGCAAACAAAAATAAATAACATAATTAGTATTTGCGATGGATTTTCTTTAGAAATAAAATAAATCAACCAATTGACTATAAACAAAAATCCTATTTGTTTCAATACTTTATTAAAACCTTGATCGATTGAATTATCATTGAGACCAATTCTATTATAAATTGGCCACAGGAGAGGAAAAGTGGCAAAAATATCGGGTTGATAGTTTAGTCAAGATAATTATACCACATTGACTGGGCAAGATGGATATTTTACAATTTATAATGTTTAACAAATGCAATATATTTCAGGTGCAATTATCATACAATATGCCAATTGAACACTTAGTCTAACTTTAGTATTACTCGTATTTGAAAAAAACAAACCGAATTTGACTGCCACATAAATGTAAACTCATCAACTGACACATGGAATGAGATGGGTGACATGGAGAGTGATCTACTAACACGTGGAGAAAGCTAGGTGACATGACCAATTGTCTTCCCAGAGAGACCGGATTATCTAGTCATGTTTCATTGTATATTGACCCCATATCCATTTGGAAGTTGGGTTCCCTGGCAATGAAACGATGTGCCCTCATAATTCTTCCTGGATCCAGATGTAGATAAACTTTAGGGAAATCCGACATATGGGATTCTCAACAGGTATTCACCATATGCAACAACTTAGATCCGGATGCAATCATGAGTGTAAATCAATCTGGTATTTAGACAAAACAATAATATTGTCCATGAATGTTCTTACCGGATCTGGATATAATTACTTGCCTAGTCATCATGCCACGTCGACACACATCAAGGATAAATTTCATGCCATGTAGATCCAGTTTCATGACATGGTTCGTGAGTTTCATGACATGGTTTGTGAGTTGGTTATGGACTTGGCATTCTCATGTCAAAATATGTATATAATTACATGCCCAGTCATCATGTCACATCGACACACATGAAAGATAAATTAATTACTTGCCTAGTCATCATGCCACATCAACACACATGAAGGATCAATTTCATGCCATGTAGATCCAGTTTCATGACATGGTTTGTGAGTTGGTTATGGACTTGGCATTCTAATGTCAAAATCTAGATAGATCAGTAAAGTATGGTTATCTGGGTATCTAAATTACTAGAAAATATCACTATTTGTTTGACCTTGGATCTAGATATAATTGGTCATGAAATTCATCTAAGATCTGAGTTATCTATCCTAAAGTATGGTTATCTGGGTATCCAAATATCCATATTACCCGAAAATATCACTATTTGTTTGACCTCGGATCTGGATATAATTGGTCATGAAATTCATCCAAGATCTGAGTTATCTATCCTAACTTAATGAAGATCTCTTGAAAAATATCTGGATCCAGATATGGATATTACATCCTTCATCTAGTTTACTCTAAATGCAACACTCTTCTTTTGGTTTGGAATTCTCATGAAAATCAATGAAACCAATCAAAACGAATTGGTAAAAATCATGAAAAACTATAACACGAATAAAAATCGAATTATATACAAACCATAAAATCAAACATAAATAATCAGAAATTTAAAATTCAATCAAATTTAGAAGGGCCCTTATTACTTTATGAAGAACTCAAATCATAATGGGGTGTTGTTGTGCATGATACAATAATTGGCGACTAAATGGGTGAAATAGTTATCTCTGCTAATGATAACTCAGGAAAACTTTTATCCGTGAGATGAAAAATAGGTCTTTCTATTTTGCAACATGAAAATTACAGGAATCTAATACACTGCAAACTTGTAATAAATAAACATGTAATTCTAAATACTTATCCTCTTAATTTTGTTTTGTAAATCTCACTAACTTAGTCTAATTTAATCTAATCAATAATAAAAATTAACCTGAAAGGACAAAGTTTTTCCTACCATCAATGTTTACATGGTTTTTCTCCTCATCTCCTTTTACCTAGCATTTCTTCATTTCCCACGAGCGTTCATAGCCCTGACTAAGGTGCCTTAGTACCATACAAGCATGTCCTTGCTACTCGTGAGCATCCATAGCCATGACGAGTTTACTTATACTTCCCACACTAAAAAAATTTCCTTCAACTTCATATTTAAAAGAAAAAACTTTCTTGCACCCTTTTGATTTAAAAATATAGATTTGGGTGTGAGAAAGTGGGGTGATACAAGAACTGTTTTAATTAGTAAACAATTGAGGCTTAAAAACTCAATCTCATAACTAATTTCCACTTCTAATTTTTCTTTGATCTTTTTAATCATTTATAAGAGTAGAGATCATACATAACAAACGCTAAATTGTTTTTCTTAAGAAAACAAACTTTTAAAAGATAAGCGTTGCTTTAAATATAAAGATTCACTGCAAAAATTATTTTCAAAAACTTTAGACTGTTGTGATAATATTAAAATAAAACTTTCTTGAGGACTTACAAACATAGAATTGTCTACCAACTATTAGCCATAAAACCCCTCCTACAACAACGACTAGTGACAAATGAAAATATGTACAAACAATATCAAAACTAAGATTGTAAGCAACAAAACCAAAAGAAATTATACAAATCTCAATCAAAGTAAAGACAAACTATACCATGTAAAGAGAAATAAATTTGTACAAATAAATAACTTCAGGCATAAAATATCTTCATGACTTGACAATTTACGGGGAGACTTTCTAACTCCCTCTCCAATGATTGCAAAATGTATGTTGAAGGACCAATATTTTGGGAGATTTGAAAGGGACCTAACTAGAGGGTTTGAAATTTAGTATGTTTGTGTTTACCCTCATGAGATTTATCCCATTTCAACACTAAATCACTCACAACATAGTATTTGTTGTCAACTAAGGATATTTAAAACCATATTTTAACAATTTGTTGATGAATATTAAATTTTTGTTTAGCCTTTTCTTGTTCCTCTTCCAATTTTAATAAGTCTTCAAGTTTACTCTACATTGTTGGGAAAGATTCATTTCTGATAGATTGTGAAAGATGTAGTGAAGGAATGAAGAAAGGGGGGCTCCCTAAAGTTTCCTTTGATGGAACTCGATCTGCCTACAAAGAATTTGGAAGAGCTTTGTGCTAATTACATTGATTTTCTTCAACATATTTTTAAATAATTCTAATAAGATTTTTGTTAGTGGATTATGCTAAATCATTTCCCCAAGGATTATAATTTGTAGAATATTTGATTTTGATCCCTTTATCAACAAAAAAATCAGTTAATTTCAAAGATGAAAAGTAAGATGTGTTGTCAAAAACTAAAGAATTAGGGATACCAAACCTTGTGATAATCTTTTGTTCAAGGAAAGAGATAACCTGGTCATCATTCACATTCTTAAGTGGAATAGCTTCTGTCCATATTGTAAAATAATCCGTTGCAGTGAGTATGTAATTTTGTAGTTTTGAGGAATTTGGAGTAATTTCTCCAATTATATCAAGTCCCTACTAAGAACATGGATTTTTGATAATTCTTTCTTGTAGAGGAGATGTAAGATTCTTCTATTCACCTGTAGAGGTATGACAAATTTTACATTTTCTAGAAAAAGAATGTGCATCCTTAAATAGTGTACGCTAGTAATAACCAGTACACATAAGTTTGTTTGTCATTGTATCACCGCTCAAATGTCCTCCTTCTAGGCCATTGTGTAAATTTTCCAACACTTTCTCCACATCTTCCTTTTCTAGACATCTTAATAAAACATTGTCATAATTATTGAAAAACAATACTCCACTAATAAGATGATATTGAGAAGATTTGGTTCTTAATTCCCTCTTCTTCTTTGGTTCTAGATATTATGGAGAGGTACCATGAGTAAGGTAAAAATTTAAATCATTATACCAGGAATTAGTTGAAATTGGTACATAAAATATTTCATTAACATTAATTTTACCTTCATTTTCCTAGCCAGTTTCCTCTTTTGATTGTGAACCGTCTGATTCAGCTACTAACTTAAAAAGTCCATAACCTATGACAATGTTTACAATATTTATTTCCAAATTGTACTTTTCGAGTGTAGCCATACAATTTTCTCCTTTATCTCCCAATTCTCTTTGAACTAACAAATGAAAAACCACAAGATATGGGACAATTAATTTGGTGTGTGAATTTAATAAGTATGGTATAAAATGATTAGTTTCTTTAAAAACAACAAAGGTTTTCTTTTCCACTTCCGAATATTTCAATTCAACTCTTTGCAGACCATAACTCATAAAATAAATAGGTACTTGATTGCCTTCTTTGTTTTTCTAAGTTAGCACTACAACAAAAGATAAATCAGTAGTAAAAGTATACATAATAAATTCCTGATTAAAATTTGGACACGTAATTGTTTTAGCTTGATCTATTGACTTCTTAATTGAATCAAAAGACTCTTTTTCTTTATAATTCCATTTAAACAATGCATTTTTCTTAATCATATCTTGAAGTGGCTTAACTATATCTGTAAATATGGGAACAAATCTTCTCACAAAATTTATTTTTTCTAAAAATGATTGCATAGAATTTTTATTGTGAGGAAAACTAATTTTGTAAAACAATTTTTGTTCTCTCTGGTTCTTTCATAATACCAAATTAAGATACAATAAAACCAAGTAGTTTTACTTTTGTTACAAAAAATATAGTTTCTTTGTGGTCTACAAATATGCCATACCTTCGACAATAGTAAAAAAATTGTTTGAGATGATGCAAATGATATTTTATTTTCTTAGAGAAAATTGTCACATCATCTAAATATACTACTATTGATTTATTAACTAATCCTCTAAAAGCAATGTCCATCACTCTCTAAAATGTGGCACTAGCATTAATTAATACAAATGTAATTTTTCTATATGCATATGTGCCCCATTTAGTTGTAAATGTAGCTTCCAATTGATCATCATGTGATACCAACACTTGATTATACCCCGAAAAACCATCCAGTAATGACAACATTTCTGAACCCGAGACGCACTGAAGGATCTACTCCATGGGTGGAATAGGTTAATGGTATTTGTTGGATGCTTTATTAAATTTTTGAACTCATTGAAAACAATAATTTCTCCATTCTTATTCCTGATAAGAACCATGATCTAGGTGGATCTCGATGACCATCCACCTTTTCCATTGAATCAACATTTTTGAGCCTATTTTTTTTTATCAAAACCACAAGCTCAAAAATGTTGATTCAATGGAAAATGTGGATGGCCACTGAGATCCACCTGGATCTGTACCTCCCCCCATCAACAAAGAATGAAGAAATTCGACCCTTTATAGCGTACAATTCGATCAAAGGTAACTCCAGGTCGACTGGCTAGTGTATAGTTCTTCAACAAATTCAAGGAAGCAGAGTCACAAACATAGAACTATAGAAACACTAAGGCTCCACTAGTGAGAGTGGTGATCAATCCATTCTTCCAACCAATAAACCACTAGGGAATTAAGAATCATGTGGTGAGAATGTCCATAGAGAAAACTATGCAACCACATTAAAACACTGAGAAAGAACCCAACTTATACCACCCAAGTTACCATGAAGGACCCAGAATGAACGATCTCGCACACACTTAATTCTGTAAAAGCTGGAAAATTCTCAATATTGTAATACAAGTCCAAATCTCCATTTTCTTTGAGACAAATAAGTATTTGAGGGTGGGGGAGATGTTGGAGGGCCTAGTTGACTCTATTGACTAGACCCACCAGTCAACCAAGTGTAATGTTAGCCAACTGTGAAAGTAAGTTGAATATGCAATGTAATTGAACGGAACGTTGGGTCCAATCGACCAAATGTTGGGTTGGATCAACCAACCATGGCAGTTAAAGTAGTTGCAACTACCGACTATTGGTGTAAATGTATGTTTAGTATATTGCACTCATTTATATATCAATCTAGGATTCATAATCAAAAGAGTTGTTACACTATATGTGCCGAAAATAGGTAAACTATCTATGTCTATTGTATATATCTCAATCAAAAAACAATCAGTAACAAAATACTCTGTTTTTGAAATATATGAACACTACTCTTCACACAAATTCAAACTAGAAGATAAATATCATAGTAAAAATCCCAAGAAAACACTCAGTTGAAAAGGTTCTTGCTCAGATAGCAAGTGTGTTCATTATAGGCTCATGAAATAAAGAGATGAAATGAGACCCTTATTTCTGTAGAAATTGAATTCACATAACAATTGACAATTCACTCTATTTACTCTTAGAAAGAAACCAATCATAACCTAATCAATTCCAATAAAAAATTCCTTCCTCAATATAGGAGACATTCAATATGATTTAAATACTTCATTACCGAAGCATGAAGGGTGAGATATGAAGTCTAGTTGTTCTTGTACCTACTGAGGACAACACAATTATTAAGACTTTCAAATTCATAACAATAACAATTGCTTATCTAACAATACCAAACATCTCTCCAACTTTTGTTGACTATATATCACCCTGTAAAAACATAAATAGAATTGTCTACTATGCTTAATGTATAATTGTTCATTCACACTGATCCAAAATCAACAGGTATCTATTTAGAGATCTACGTTGCACATGCACTCAGAATCATTTGCAATACACAACTATTTTATTTGCACACTCACACAATTAACTTATATCCACACATAAACATATACATGGAGACTTACCTTGGTTGGGGTTGTTGGATTACTGAGAGGGGGTGAATCAGTAATAGAGAAATTTAATCCTTTTTAACAATATAATCCAAGTGTTATATCAATGTAGCATTATCATCCAATAACTGTAGAGTAAATAAGCAATGAACAAATGAACAATCATACACATACACAGTACACCAGTGTTTTACATGGAAACCCAAAGTGGAAGAAAACCACATAACGATTTTTCTTATATGTCTTGAAGAATTACATTCATTGGAAGCACCAACTTGCTTTGTTTTCGAGCTGCAACTGGAATGAGGCTCCAACCACCTTGTTTCTTAGGATACAACCTAAGGAAAGCTCCAACTCCCCTATTCTTTGGCTACAACCAAAAGGAGGCTACAACCCCGTATGTTCTCCGGCTACAACCGAAAGGTGGCTACAACCACATGTCCTTGCCCCGTCCAACCACCCTGAAGTAGAAGTAGAATGATGGAACCACTATCACACTATCACTGTGAGATATACCATTGTAAACCTGTACCAATAAAATTGAACCATGCACCAACCATGCATCAACCTGTACCTCAACCTGTACCACAAACAAGTGCATCAAACCTGTACCAACATGTACCAAACAACCTGTAATCAACATGTACCATAAGCAAGTGCATCAACCATGCACCAACCTGTACCAAACAACCTTTAATCAACATGTACCATAAACAAGTGCATCCAACCATGTACCAAGTATGTATCATTCATGTGTCAACTACTCATCAACTATGACTCATCAATATGTACCAACTGTTATCTCCTAAAATAGCATTGTCAAGTTTTCAGTTTTAGGTAATAGAAACAAGTCAAAAAATTCATTTCAAAATTTTTAGGTATGTTATATGGTCTGCGTTTTGGATGTAAACTTGGAAGAAGTATCATTTTTGGTCTTGGCATTCAAATTTTCAAATCTCAGGTTTTCGGTGGTTAAAAAGGGTTAAAGAAATGGGTCTTAATCATTGAAAGTCATGGTTTTCGCTGGTTAAAAAGCAGAAATAAAAGGCCCATTAACTACCGAAAAATTTTCTATGCGCAAAGGAAAAACTCGTGCTTTCGCACGAGCCAAATGTCAAGCAAGCGTGATTATGATTCCTAGCCGCCGAAAGTCATGTCAAATGGCGAGTTTTCATGTCATTATTGCAGAATTGTAGATGAATAGATGCTGAAACGTCCTCCAAGCGTTCACCTGTCAGATTGCTATTAAGTTTCGGCAAGGTACAAAAACTCATATGAGATTTCACATAATAGAAAGGATACATCACATGGATTTTCAATACTGCCAGCCACGGGATTACAAGATCATGATGATTTATTTTTAGCTCTATTTAGTTTCCATTTAATTTCATTTTGAATCCGAGAATTGTCATCTATATCACAATCCCGTGATTCTCTCAACCAGGCACATTAGCAGAGTTCACAATCCCGTTCACTATGGCAACCTGGTGATTAAAGTCTCGAGTTCAACAATCGATCAATCGTCCAGGTGTCAAACCAAATCATTCAACCTAGTCATCGGGTAGTTTCAATTCGGTCATATTTTGATTCTATATTGTCTCTTACCTGGAAATAAGTCTCGGCTTAATTTTTAGTTTACTGGTTATTTGAATCAAGTTTTGGTTAAATCATGATGCTGAGTCATACCCATGGTCATTATTTTTACTCTAAATTATATACCTTGTTCCTAAATTAGCTCTGACTTAAATCCTCTGTCATCAATTCTGTTATCGAATTATACTCTCTGATTGATGAGTCACACCTTTTGTTCATCGAGCCATACCATACCTTGACCTGTTCCTAAAGTTTCGAGTTATGTCCCTATTTGCATGCATATCCTCCTAACTGACAGGGACACATCATCATTTTTTTTAAATGCCAAAGTCTGGACCAACCCTAAGGGATGAACTCGATGGGGTTTGGTACCTAGAAGCTCACCCGAAGGTGGCAGAATTCTTCAAACAGGCTGGGGTATTTTCATATTGTGAAAAATTAACCAATTTTCATTAACAAATGGCTGAGTCTTTTGCCATTTCTTATGATGGGAGGTCTGCTAAAATAGGAAAGGAGGAGTTTATCATTGATGAAGCTGTCATTGCTGAGTATACAGGTCTACCTAGGTCAGGGGATTGTTGGTTTAAATCAATTGTTCCTTCAAACATTGAGTTTAGGTCATATATGTTGCCTATTCACAAAGATCTTATCTGGAAAAAGGACATTCCAATGGCTTTCTTAGAACCAAAGTGGAAATCACTGTTGAAAGCAATCTTTGTCTACATTACATGTGAAGGGCGGTACAATAGAGTGATGTTCTATCACTTTAAGCTTTTAAACCATTTTACAGGTAGATATCCAATTAATCTACCTTTTTACTTCCACAAGACTCTCACCAAAATGGCTAGGCAGGTAAAAGTTAAGCCCACTAAGGTGGCAAGAAGACTGTCCCATCAAGGACTCATTACTCTTCTTATCAAGGAGTCTCTGAAGAAGAAGCAGGTTGCATGGAATTACTTTCTCTTCTGGAATGAATTCCATACTGACAAACACAAGAGGACAAGGGCAAGAAGACTGCCACAAGGAAGTCTATTACTCCCAAGAGTAGTCAAAGGAAACGAAGGGCTATTTCACCTTTGAAACAACAAGCAGAGTCTTCCTTGGCTAAGAAGAAGAGAACAAAGAGAAAATTACAGTTTGAAGAAGGAGAGAAGGCTGAAGCTTTGGCAATGGAGGATAATCCTTTAAACCTCCCATATTCAGATTCTGAGCATGAACCAAAGCATAATGAGGCACAAGGAGAGCAGAAAATTGATATAGCTACTGACGAATACCCAAACCTACCTACTCCTACTCCTCCTGAGGAACAAAATCAATCATCAGTAGGAGCTTCTTCGAGAAAACCTAAAGCTTCCAGGACTTAGAAAGTGAGGAAACTTCTGCAACAAACCTACGAAATGGAAGTTTTAATAAGGGTTATTAAAAAAGCTAATACAGACTTGATTGAAAGAAATGCAAAGATTTTCAAAATAAACCAAACCCTCAAAGAGAAGCATGACAAGATCAAATACAAGAACAGGGTATTGATCAGGGAGAACATGAAGCTGTACAGACAGCTTAGAATTCTGAGGTTGAAATTAAAAGAGTCTTAATCACCAGCACAGGAGAAAACCGGTTTGGAGACTCTAGCTAATTTAGATACAACCATGGTAGACACACCAGAGCCTTCCACATAGCCAGTTGAAGTTCGCAGATCTGCACGAAGAAGGGCTGCATCATCCAAAAAACCTTGAACATCAAGCAACAAATCAAAAAGGTAATCAAAATTTTGCATTTTTGAAGTTTTGAAAGCTCTGACTTTCGGTGGTTTAGGCAAGCCTAAAAATCACTCATTAACCATCGAAAGCAAAGCTTTTGGTGGTTAAAGAGCCTAATTTTTACCTAAGTTAACCACCGAAAGCCTATAACTGCCAGAATGACTGAATTTTTGCTCAGATCAGAATTTTTTGAGTCCGAATGGTTTGAAACCTTTTCAAATGGATAGTGTTTGAATTATCAAGTCAGATCAAATGACTATTTTTGATAGATAAGGGAAGGAAGAAGGGTTTCAATCAGTTTTGGTACCTTTTTCAATGGCAGAAAATCAGGGTTGTTTGCACACTTCAGTAAACTTGAATTTTATCCTTGGAAGACTAAACCAAACAGCCTTGGGAGGCTAGACTGCACTTCATCAGCGCTTTACTATTCTTAAAGATCATCAGATATCAACTGACCTCATCTTGAGGATCTCTTCCTAGTTTTTTGTAAATATAGTTTACTTTCTGTTTTTAGAATATCAGATCCATTGTTCTAGGATCTGAGAACTGTGATGTAAAGCTATAAAGCTACAGACTTAAGGGAGACAATGGGTTCAGTCCTGGAGACTTTGGCTATGTACTTTGACTCTGTTATGTTATACAAATCATAGTCTTCTTTGGTTATTATATATCCATCTTTTCATATACTCCACTACTCTGTTATTTAATTCTGTTCAGCTTAGTTATTCAGAACTGTTATCTTTTGGTATAACTCATGAATGTGAATTAGATATTTCTTTACTGTCTTGTATGACCCTACATCTCTTGTACTAGGTTATCTTGAATGGTATTCTTCACACCTTTTTATCTACTGTAACTGATATCTGGTTTCTCAAAGCACTGGTTTATTTAGTTGCATAGCAAGTTGTCCTTTTCTTAGCCTTCTCAATTATCCCATTGTTCCACACATACTTTGATTGTTAAATTTCTTAAGTTACCAAGCATTCTTAGCCTACAATCCTAAGGAGTTTCTTGGAGTGATAACACCAACATCATCAACTATACACCTCATGTATGTGCCAACTCATCAACTACTTGTCTCAACCATGTACCCAACATGTACCTTAACCAAAAGCTCTCATCAATTTCATCATCCAAATATGATTTGTAACTCTGTAATAGACCTGATGTATATGATCACATACCTTCAAACCTTCCTTAACTTTCACAATAAGAGACTAGCATTTTCATCAAACTTTTTTTTAGTCTCACATGACTAGTTTGGGATTAGTCAACAACCCTAAGTTGAAATAATCATAACTATGTACCTGTAATGAATAAAGATCTGAAAAATAGTACAAAATGTTCTTAAGTTTTTTTTATGCATTTCCTCTAGGTTTCACTACTTGGAACCTCTCATAAAAGGAGTTATAGCAAAAATGACATACCTTGTTGAATTTTGTCTTATTCCGGAGAGCGACCTTGTAGAGTGTGCCCCGCATAGAATATTTTTTGAATGGATCTGAAAATGTTACAAAAAATACTAAAGAATGTACTATAACCAACACATTTGGTCATATTAAATTTTTATTTGTTATGAAGAAGTGATGTCATTTTTACCCGAAACACCTGTTTTAGACTAGTTTCAGGACTAGCCACAAACCTTATTTTCCACAGAGTGTAACTCCAAAAATACAACGACCCACAAGCTGAAATTTGTACCACAGATACTTGGATATGTTTCCTCAATGGCCTATCAATTTCATGGTATGAATCATTCTAGAAAAAAAATTATTGCAAAAATGGTGAGTTTACCTGTAAATAACATACCTTAGAAAGCATCATCAAAAGAATTTATCCTCCCTTGAATTTTGGCCTTCTTTTCTTCATCTTCCCTCTGAAATTCGGCTTAGATATCATTTGGTTACCTCATTCACCTATATATATTCAATATGCTCAAGTGTGATATAAAATTAGAGAGTCTTGTCTCTTATTTATACTTTCATGTAGCTACCTCAAGGGGTTACCTTTTAACCATCTTAACCCACTTTCTTTATTTTAGGGTTAACCCACTTCTAATTTCTCCATTAAATTTATTATTTAAATAATTTATTTTGTATTCACTTTGAATTATAGTACACTCATCACTTCACTTTATTATTTACATTCTAAAATCTTTTAAACCACTTTGGCTACTTTGACGTTTTGGGGCTTCTCAATGACATATGAGGGTCCTCCAACTTCGTAAGGCCATAAATATCAAAACGTGAGGAGTTATGTGACATTCCACATACCACCAGAAATGGCATGCCATCTAATATCCATATAGAAAAGTATTACCTTCAAATATATCACAAATCATACCATTATCTATCAAACAAATTTGGGTCCATTACCCAAACCTGGGTTCTCCAACTTCTCATGGCCATAACTCTCTAATCATGAGGAGTTATGTGACGTTCCACATACCACTGGATATGGAATTTCATTTACTATCCATATAGAATAGTATTACCTTCAAATATATTAAAACTCATACCACTATACATGAAACAACCTTGGGTCCATTACCCAAACCTTTGTGCTACCGAAATTCACTACCAAACTTTCTTCAAGGGTTGACATCAATGAAAACCAACCTTAATCAACAATATACCCCTTTGGCATTGATGAAAACACTCGGATGCAACACTGAAATCATTTCACGCAATACTAAAGTCATATCACTCATGCTCCCCCTGGAACCATGCCTCTGTCCTTTGCATCTCTGTGACCATTTCTCCCCCTGGAATCATGCCTCTGTCCTCTGCATCTGATAAATATCTCCCCCTTTGTCATCAATGGAAAATGTATCTTTTCATCCGGGGTTTCTCCCCCTAACTGAACTATCCTCTTTATGGTGCTTCCTCATGCACATCTATGACATATAAGATAAGAATCCAAAAGCATTCATTTTGGAGTCGAAATAACTCCGAGTCTCTGGCGAAGATACTCAAAGGCTTCCCGTGGAAGTGGTTTTGTAAATATGTATGCCACTTTTTCTTTTGTGCCCACATACTCAACTCCAATGTTCTTTTCTGCAACTTGTTCCCGTAGAAAGTGATACTTGATTGGAATGTGCTTCGTCTTACAGTGCATCACCAAGTTCTTTGAGATACTGATGGCACTTGTATTATCACAATAGATTGGAATGGGCTCATCATACTCAACCTGTATATTTGTCAGAGTTTGTTTCATCCAAATGCTCTATGTACAACATGTTGTTGCTGCAATATACTCTGCCTCGGCTGTAGATATAGATATTGATGGTTGTTTCTTGCTTAGCCATGATACTAAACACTCACCCAAGTAGAACACTGCTCCATTGGTGCTTCATCAGTCATCAATACAACCTACCCAATCTTCATCTATGTAGGAAGTAAGAAATAGATCCTTTTCTTTTGGATACCATAATCCAAACTCTTATGTTCCTTTGAGATATCTGAAAATCCTCTTCACTACTAACACATGTGATTCCTTTGGTGATGCTTGAAATCATGCCACCTGTCCAACTTCCTGCATTACATCAGTTATGGATGTTGTCACATATAGTAGGCTACCAATCATTGACCTGTATTGCCTCTGATCTCTAGACTTTGAATCATCATCTTTTCTTAAATTGCAATTGGTTTGCATGGGAGTGATAACTGGTTTGCAATATTCCATTTTGAACCTCTTTATCATTTCTATGATATACTTGGTTTGAGAAATAAAAATTCCTTGGTTTCTTTGACATATCTGATGTCCCAAAAAGAAGGATAGTTCTCCAAGTAATGACATTTCAAACTCATTCTGCATATCCTTTGCAAATTTTTGGCTTAACCTATCATCATGACTACCAAAAATAATATCATCAACATAAACTTCAATTAATAAAATAATATCTTGACTTACCTTGATGTTAAAATTGTTGTCTTCACTTCCTTTTCTGAACCCTGCCTGCTGTAGATATTTATCCAGTATAGAGTACCATGCTCTAGAAGCCTATTTTAGACCATACAAGGCCTTCTTTATTTTGCATACATAATCTGCGTTCTATGAAAACTGAAATTCTTCTGGTTATTCAAAAAAGATGATTTTACGTCCATCTGATACACTTTAATATTTTTGGAGCATGCATAAGCTAAAAGTAATCGGATTGCTTCCATTCTGGCAACTGGGGAAAATGTCTCTTCAAATTCAATTCCTTCAACCTGTGCATTGTTAATATTATGGTAGTTGCGAGAGGTATTTACCTCCACATGTAAACCTGACGAGAATAGAAGACTCCAGAAAGCAAGCGAAAACCCTAATGAGTTAGCTAATAACCCTAGAAGTCTTGTCGGCTCAAGAAGATAATTTATATTAGGTTATTAGCCTCCAAGAGAAGAAGTTAGCCAGAAATAATAATAATATACTGAACAGACATGTACCCAGAAGGAGAAGTCGTCCCCAACAAATCTGGCAGAACCACTATAAATATAAGGTGCAAGTTCTTAGTTGACACATCTCTCAGAATTGCAGAGCAACAACTGGTGCGCACTGTAGTTCCTAGTTTGGTGCACACATGTGGAGGAGAGCTACAGATGTAGCTACTGCAGCAACCAGTTTTCAGTGTTGGCTTGGACTATCTCTTGGCTAGGATTTGGACTATCTGATCATCTATTGTTGGTGTGCTATCCTTGGAGGAAGATACGTTACACCTTGTTTGGCTATCTAGCCTAGGGTTTTCTTCCGAAGTAATTCTCAGTCAAGGTTAAGGTGCTCGGAGGGTGGCTTCGGCTATGGTTGGGTGACAAGGGTATTGTCAATAGTAAAACGAGCAAACAATCTCCTATGTTCTAACAGGTTATGGGCCCACACATCCTTCATTCAGTCTAAACGCTGGAAGGAAACATAGCCGCTAGGATATTGATCTCGTTGGGGAACTCCCGCTAGGGTTACTAGTAGAAGCAGTTTCTAAGACACTGTCGCTAGGGTTACTCGTAGGAGCAGTTGCATAAACCCTAAACTGCTTGTTGAGGCACCTTAAGTGAATGGATTGACCTAATATTTGGATAGATTAGTCCACTCTAGCCTAGCGCATTCCTTGATACTCTCAGGAAGCCAAGATGTGAAGATTGAGTTTGTGGTCAAATCTAGGGTTTGACCAATTCAAAGAAGCCATGACTTATTCTATGAAGTCAGAAAACAAGTTATATGGAGCCTCTAACTTCAGAGTGTGGAATACAAGGATTGACCTCATCCTTGCCAAGAATAAAGTGTTGGATATTGTGAAACCATAGTTTGAAGAAGGAAAAGAGAAGGAACCACAGAACGTTGCAGCTATGGAGAAGTTCAAAGATGTTGACATCAATGCCATGAGTATCATAGTGGATTCTATAAAAGACCACTTGATACCCTACGTCTCCCATCTTGAATCATTGAAGAAGATGTACGATGCCTTAACAAATCTCTTCTCAGTCAGAAACATTGGACAAGTTATGAGTCTGAAGAATGAGCTCTGTGACATGAAGATGAATAATGACGACAACATAACATCATATTTTGTGAGGATCTCTCAGTTAAGAGATCAACTACAAGCTATTGGAGAGACCATTTCAAAAAAGGAATTCATGAACATAGTACTCAATGGTCTTCCCAAGACGTGGGATGCATTTTCCGCAAGCATGAACACAAGGAAGGAGTATCCGACATTTGAAGAACTTTGGACTTTTTGTACTCAAGAATAATCAAGGATCAATGCAAAAGAGAAACCCCAAAAGAAGTACGACGATCAAGCCTTCACAACAAGAGTCCAAAACTTCAGGAACAAAAGGAAGTTTGGTTCAAGGAGGAAGCCAAATCAAGAGAAAGACATTTCAGAAGTACAATGCTTCAACTGTCGAAAGTATGGTCACTATAAGAATCATTGTCTCGAGCTAAATAAAAGGAAGGAGAAACATGAAGCATCAATTGCCGAAGAAAAGGAACCTACAAAGAAGACTAAGCAGGATGGAAGAGACTTTTTCTTCTAAAAGGTAACAACACTCTTCTTATTTCTTGTACATATCTTGTTTGCATCATCTCTATACATATCTTTTATATCTATCTTTTGGAAAATAACGTGTTCCAAGAAGAACTATACCTATGGAAAAACAAACAAGATGAAAAATGGATATCATTAGATAATACAGATGAAAGGATGAAATACAAATCATGTGGAAGCTATTGCAAAATAAGAGACTTAGAAGAAGCAAAGACAGAAAGAAGTCAGCAATCGAGAGAAAATTGGAAAAATACTTATGATGTTTTGTAGAAGACAACAAGATGAAAGCATGGACTCTGTTAGACAAGAGAGCCAAATTATATATTACAAAAGACAATAAGGATGCAGATGGAAGCGTGGACTCTGTTAGACGGAAGGAGACAAATATATGCACTTATACATGAAGCAAGGATTAGGAGGGAGCTAATCCTATGATCCATTGAAGATGATGAAATATACATATCCATGGTAGCAGCCATGAAAGACAGTATGTGTTCAGTTCAACCACAAAAGAAGACTTCTTCGAAGAGAAGCCTTAAAGTATTCCTGGTTGTCCATCTAGATCTGGGATCCTATGATGAAAGGAAGAAGTGGAATCTCTAGGGCATGGAATCTATAAGAAACTCCATGGACCCAAGAGCTAAAGAAAAACATGAAGAAGAAAATGAGGATTCCAAGAAAGAAAGAGAAACCAGAACAACCAGTCATTGTATCAAGAATCACAAGATTACCAGCCTGATATGAACTCACTAAAAGCAATCAAGCAAAAGAACTAAAAGTCGTGATAAAGAACAAGTGTATGGAAGACTTATGAATAAAAAAATTGCGAAGATCTAGAACTAGAGGTTCTCCTAGATGGAGGGAGAAGACTATGATGATTACTTGTTCCAATAAACCTGACTTATCTCCACATGAGTCATTATATCATCCGCAACATCCATGAGTTGGAGTTCTACATCAGATGAATACAAAGAATGTTCTCCAGAGAAATTGAATAAAGAGAATATGAAGAGCAATCTCAAGACTTTGAGGCATACTAGAAAGAGACCCTTGTATGTAGATAGAAGAAGATAACTTGGTGGAAGAACCTCCAGTGCACATCAGAAGCATGGTGAAGATTCCCTATAACATCAAGATGATTACTCTGTAGATCAAGATCTCATGATGACAGAAGAAGTACCACATGGATATGTTCCAGTTTTCCAACAATGATATACTCTATTGTTTAGATCTACATGAAGACTTCACAGTTTCCTAGACTAAATTACATTTGAAATCAAGCATTACATTATCCATGATGAAGTCCAGAAAGGAGAAAATGGTTCTCCAATACATAACTCCACAGATGAGTAGATAAGCAGACATTTTGGTAAAGCTTCTATCCAAGATGAAAGAGTTTGCGTACTCA
>ML809778.1:224968-236230 GCA_009831015.1 Picea engelmannii | reverse complement strand
CTAGTCATGAGATAGTCTAAACGACTATGTTGATGCTACTGGGTAAATGGTATGTTTTTGTGCTCAAGACCATTACCTGTAATACCTCCCTAGCTAGGAGGGAGTGTTAATATTATGGTAGTTGTGGGAGGTATTTACCTCCATGTGTAAACCTGACGAGAATAGAAGACTCCAGAAAGAAAGAGAAAACCCTAATGAGTTGGCTAATAACCCTAGAAGTCTCGTCGTCTCAAGAAGATAATTTATATTAGGTTATTAGCCTCCAAGAGAAGAAGTTGGCTAGAAATAATAATAATATACTGAACAGACATGTACCCAGAAAGAGAAGTCGGCCCCAACAAATCTGGCAAAACCACTATAAATACAGGGCGTCAGTTCTCAGTTGACACATCTCTCAGAATTGCAGAACAACAACCGGTGCGCATTGTAGTTCCCAGTTTGGTGTGCACGTGTGGAGGAGAGCTGCAAGTGCAACTGCTACAACAACTAGTTTTCAGTGTTGGCTTGGAATATCTCTTGGCTAGGGTTTGGACTATCTGATTAGCTATTGTTGGTGCGCTATCCTTGGAGGAATATGCGCTACACCTTGTTTGGCTATCTAGCCTAGGGTTTGCTTCCGAAGTAGTTCTCAGTCAAGGTTAAGGTGCTCGGAGGGTGGCTTCGACCTATGGTTGGGTGACAAGGGTATTGTCAATGGTAAAATGAGCACACAATCTTCTATATTCTAACATGCATATCCTTTACATACCAATCTAGCTTTGTTCCTTGTAACCTGTCCATATTCATTCAATTTATTCTGTTATACCCACTTTGTGTCGATCACATTCTTATCCTTTGGTCTTGGAACAAATTCCCAAGTGTCGTTTTTCTCTATTTGATCCAATTCTTCATCCATGGCCTTGTTCCAAAATTCATCCTTCCTGGCCTCTTCAAAATAGGTTGGTTCAATCATAGATGTGAGTGCTAGGTGCATTTGTTCTGGTGAACATATTCTTCTTCTAGTATCAACTCTTGCATCTTTGTTTCTGATAATCTAATCTGAAGGATGATTCTTCTGTACTCATCTGCAATGTGTTTTTGGAGTTACTTGTTGAAATTTCTCTTCTATTTCTGTCAGATCCTCTTCATCTTCCCCTTCTTTTTCATCTTTTGTTTCTTCTTCATAAAGTTGTTCCATCGATTCATTTTCTTCTTCCTTTAATTCTTGTATACCTGTTTCATCAATTGTTACGTTGATGCTTTCCACCACTTTTTTCAATCTCAGGTTGTAACACTTGTATGCTTTTATTGTACTTGAGTAACCAACAAGTACTCCTTTGTCCACACGAGAGTCAAACTTTCTCATTCTTCCATCTTCTCTTTTTATGTAGCATTTGCTTCCAAAAACTCTAAAGTGCTTCACATTTGTTGGTCTTCCTTTCCATAGCTCATAAAGAGTTTTTTTAGTGTTGTTTCTGAGCATTACTCTGTTTTATCTGTGAACTACTATATGCACTACATCTTTCCAAAAAATATCTATCGATATGGAATCCATTAGCATCGTTCGATCCATTTCCTGTACTGTGGTGTTCTATCTTTCAACAACTTCTTCTATTGAGGTGTCCTAGCAACGAATAATTGCCTTTGTATTCCATGATTGTTGTAGTGGTCCATAAATACCTTTGAAGTGAACTCTCCTCCATTATCATATCTTAAGCATTTTATTTTTGAATCCATTTCATTTTCAACCATTTCCTTGTAGATCTTGAAGTTTTCAAAAGCTTATGACTTATTCTTGAGAAAGAAAACTACAGTCATTCTTGTATAATCATCAACTAATAACATAAAGTATTTCTCACCTTTGAATTCCTTTGTTGTAGTTGGTCCAACTAGATCAGTATGAAAAATTTCCATTGGTCTTGTCGTTGAATATTCCTTTGATTTGAACCTGGTCTTTGTTTTCTTTCCTTGTTGACAATGCTTGCATAAAGTGTTGGTTGGTTTTGTGATTTGGGGCACTTATTTGACTGCTTCTCTTTTGTTGACTTTGACAAGGTTATCAAAATGCATGTGACCCATTCTTTTGTTTCATATCCAACTTTCATCTTCCTTTACTAGACAACACTTTTGATTTCCAATTTCACTTAACACATATATGTTGCTTGAAGTTCTCGCAACTGTAGCAATCAATTTTCCTGAACCTTCTTTTCTTATCTCGCACTTTTTTGAATCGTAAGTAACTTTATGAGCTTGGTCACACATTTGAATCACACTTAGAACGTTATGTTTCATATCTTCTACTAGTAGAAGATTTTTTTCCTTTGAATCCTTGTTCCCAATTATGACTGTGCCTTTTCCAATGATTTTGGTTGAATCATCATGTTCGAAGGACACTGATCCATCTCTTTCCTTTCGTAATGTAAGAAACATGTCTCTATAACCTGTCATGTGTTTTGAACACCCACTGTCAACATACCAACCACGTTTATTCTGCTTATCTTGTAGAGCAAGTGTTCATTCTTTATTGCTATATTGATCCTGCTTTCTTATCCATGTCCTTTTCTGAGGTTCATGTCTTTGACTGTTGTTATTTTGTTGCGGTTCTCTAGGAGGGACTATCATTCTACAATCTTTGGCCATGTGTCCAAAATTGTTACATTTGAAACATTCCACTTCAATGCTCAAAGATTCAAACCTATTGTAACTTCTTCTCTGTGTTTCACTATGCCTTCTTGGATAACCCCTTTGTGTATGACTTTTAAAGTTGTTTTTTCTCATGTTGTTAGCTCTGCAATTCACAACTTTATGTCCAAAATTATTACATGCATAACATAAACCAAAAAATATAGTTTGATACCTGGGAGTTGAAGATCTTCTAAAAGGAGGTGATCTTATTAATTCTTCTTCTTCCTGAGGCCTATCTGTCAGTTGTTGATTCTGAAATATGAATCTTCTCGGTGGAGGAGTGTCCTTGTAATCTTCCTTGTAGATCTTCCTATCCCCCTTGATTGTTTCTACAAATATTTTTGGATATGTTTCTTGCTCTATTGTTTTGGAGCTTGATCCTTTTTCTGTCTGATTGTATCCAAACTTGTCATGATGCGATTTTTTACTGCTGATAATGTCATCCAAAACTTTTGAGTTGTTCTACATATTTTTCTTTTGAAGATCCTTTCTTAATGTGACAAACTCTGCTTCCAAATTTCCAATGATATTGTCTTTTTCTTCTAGTTGTTCTTTGAGTGCTTCTTTAATTCCTTTATCTTGTTCTATTTGAACCTTCAAATTTGTGATCATTTGTTCTAGTTCTTTAGTGTCTTCTTTCTTGTCTAGTTTTGCTTGTAGTTTCTTTTTTTTCTTCTTTTCTCTTCTGATAACTTCTATGGCACACATTAATTCCTCTCAGTAGTCAACTTCTACCTCTTCAATTTCTTCTTCGGCTTCTTCATACTCTTCTTCAGAGTCTTATTTATCAGAGTCTTCTATTTCCATGAATACAAATCTTTCTGTCTCATTGTCACTGACTTCATCTTCATCTGATGATGAGATTTCTTCTTTGGTGCATAAGTTTTTCTTGAAAACTTTCTTTGTGGTTATTTTGTCTTTATATGTTTGCTTGCCTTTTGAGTAACCTTCATAATTTCTCTTTTTATTATAAGGGCATTTGTTAGCAAAATGACCAATACCATCACAATTAAAACAAATTAAAGGAAGCTTACATCTATACCTACCGTTGGTTCCCTTGTTCAGTCCTTTGACAAAGTTGGCCCCTTCTTCATCATCTTTTGAGATGTCACTATTGTTGTTATGTTCTTCTTTTTGCCTTCCCTTTTTCTTTGACTTTTTGGATGCTTCTTTTATATCTGGATTTTCCTTTTCAGTTCTCATTTCATATGCTGTGAAGATTCCATGTAATTCGTCCATGTTTATTGATTTTAGATCTGATCTTTCTTCTAATTCTGGCATCTTAGGGTCAAATTTCATAGGAAGAGATCTTAGTACTTTTTGAACAATTACAGATTCTTTGATTTCTTCTCCCAATCCTATGATTGCATTTACTGTTTCATCAAATCGTAAAAAGCAAGATGCAATATTCTCATCTTTCTTCATATTAAGTTGTTCGAACTAACCTCTGTAAATTTGAATCTTTGCTTCTTTGAATTTTGAATCTCCTTCATAAATATTTTGAAGTTTGTCCCAAATCTCTTTAGCAGATTTACAATATGCAACTTTGGTGAATACCATGTCACTAAGACCATTCATAAGTGCATTTTTGTCTTTGGAATTATTCTTATCGAGTTTCACTGCTTTGTCATTTGTTGGCGAAACTGTTGGTGCTGTGTATCCATCTACAATTGATTTCCAAATTTCAAATCCCTGTGCCTATATATATGTTTTCATCCTTATGCTCCAAAATTCATACTTCTGTCCATTGAATTGTGGTATTCCATTTTTATACAAGTTGTTGCTCTCCATGATCTACCTTTCAGTAGTTAAAATGATTTCTGAAGGAACCTGCTCTGATACCAATTGTTGGATTACTGAGAGGGGGGATGAATCAATAATAGAGAAATTTAATCATTTTTAACCATATAATCCACGTGTTATATGAATGTAGAATTATCATCCAATAACTACAGAGTAAATAAGAAATGAACAAATGAACAATCATACACACACACACACAATACACCAGTGTTTTACGTGGAAACCCAAAGTGGGAGAAAACCACAAACTACTTTTTCTTATGTCTTGAAGAATTACATTCATTGGAAGCACCAACTTGCTTTGTTTTCCAGCTACAACTGGAAGGAGGCTCCAACCCCCTTGTTTCTCAGGCTACAACATGAAAGAATCTCCAACTCCCCTATTCTCTGAATACAACCAGAAGGAGGCTAGAACCCCGTATGTTCTCTGGCTACAACCAACTATCCTTGCCCCGTCCAACCACCCTGAAGTAGAAGTAGAATGATGGAACCACTGTCACACTATCACTGTGAGATATACCACTGTAAATATGTACCAATAAACCTAAACCATGAATCAACCTGTACCTAAGTGCATCAACCATGCACCAACCTATACCAACCAACCTGTACCATAAACAATTACATCAACCATGCACCAACTTGTACCAAACAACCTGTAATCAACATGTACCATAAACAAGTGCATCCAACCATGTACCAAGTATGTACCAATCATGTGTCAACTACTCATCAACTATGAATCATCAATATGTACCAACATCATCAACTATACACCTCATGTATGTGCTAACTCATCAATTACTTGTCTCAACCATGTACCCAACATGTACCTTAACCAAAATCCCTCATCAATTTCATCATCCAAATATGATTTGTAACTCTGTAATAGACCTAGTGTATATGATCACATACCTGCAAACATTCCTTAACTTTCAGAACAAGAGACTAGCATTTTCATCAAACGTTTCTTTAGTCTCACATGACTAGTTTGGGATTAGTCAACAACCCTAAGTTGAAATAATCATAACTATGTACATGTAATGAACAAAGATTTGAAAATAGTACATAATGTTATTTAGTTTTTTTTATGCAATTCCTCCAGGTTTCACTACTTGGAACATCTCAAAAAAGGAGTTATAGAAAAAATGGCATACCTTGTTGAATTCTGGCTTATTCTAGAGAGCGATCTTGTAGAGTGTGCCCCGCACAAAATATTTTATGAATGGATCTGAAAATGTTACATAGAATAAAAAATATTGTACTCTAACCAAAACATTTGGTATTACTGAATTTGGATCTGTTATGAAAAATTTATGACGTTTTTACCCGAAACACCTATTTTAGACTAGTTTCAGGACTAGCCACAAACCCTATTTTCCACAGAGTGTAACTCCAAAAATACAACGACCCACAAGATGAAATGTTTACCACAGATACTTGGATATGTTTCTTCAATGGCCTATCAATTACATGGTCTGAATCATTCTATAAAAAAATTTATTGCGAAAATGGTGAGATGACCTATAAATAAGATACCTTAGAAAGCATCATCAAAATAATTTACCCTCCCTTGAATTCCGACCTTCGTTTCTTCACCTTCCCTATGAAATTTGGCTTAGATATCCTTTGGTTACCTTAGTCACCTATAGATATTCAATATTCTCAAGTTTGATATAAAATGAGAGAGTCTTTCCTCTTATTTATACTTTCATGTAGCTACCTCAAGGGGTTACCTTTTAACCATCTTAACCTACTTTCCTTATTTCAGGGTTAACCCACTTCTAATTTCTCCTTTAAATTTATTATCTAAATAATTTATTTTGCATTCACTTTGAATTATAGTGCAATCATCACTTCACTTTATTATTTACCTTCTAAAATCTCTTAAACCACTTGTCTACTTTGACCTTTTGGGGCTTCTAGATGACATATGAGAGTCCTCCAACTTCGTAAGGCCATAAATCTCAAACCATGAGGATTTATGTGACATTACAGATACCAACATAAATGGAATGATATGTAATATCCATATATAATACTATTACCTACAAATATATCAAAAATCATACCATTATCCATCAAACAAACTTGGGTCCATTACCCAAACCTGAGTTCTCCAACTTCTCATGGCCATAACTCTCTAACCATGAGGATTTATGTGACGTTCCACATACCAATGGAAATGGAATGACATGTACTATCCATATAGAATAGTATTACCTTGAAATATATAAAAACTCATACCATTATACATGAAACAACCTTGGGTCCATTACCCAAACCTTTTTGCTACCAGAATTCGCTACCAGACTTTCTTCAAGGGTTGACATCAATGAAAACCAACCTTAATCAACAGGGGTGGTGGAACCTTTCTGAAATAACAAGGTAACTCTAAAGAAATTATAGAATATAAACTTTACTCAAATCCATGAATCACATAAACTAGCATTCATGTTCTTCCAATTAAACGAGTGAATCAATAATTCAACATTCAATTTCTCAGTATAACAGTGTATATCATTCCTACTATATATCATCTATACAACATCCCTTTTAAAGAAGGTCAGCCGTTACAATCAAAGTCTGAAGATAATTGTCAAATGTTTACAAAATATTACAATTGGTGAACATAGTGTATCTCAAGGAATGGACTTCATCCTCATGACACAAAGTGCATGAGTGATGAAGTCTATCATGGTCTTCAAATGAACCAAGGATGCTTCCATCCAAATAATTTCTTGGATCCATCGCCAATGTACTCATTCAAAACATTAATCCTATAGAAGTGGGTTTAGTACCGTACTAGCACAGTAACAAGTCTTGGTACCGGATTAACGCAGGGTTGGTACCAAAATAGGCGCAAATTTGGTACCAGATCAACGCAATGTTGGCACTAGATCAGGTGGAGTACAAGAATAGAACAATTGAATGTTGCAGTACCGGACCAACGGAATTACTGGATGAATCTTGAAGATGAGTATCGGATGAGGTAATGCTTGTCATGAAAGCTGCTTAATAGTGACCAAAGTAATTAGAAGCATAAACAATCAATCATTTAGTCCCAATTAATTAAGAAATCAAACAAATAATGTTTTTAACATGGGTTACCTCATTATGCATATGAATAAGGTCACAAGGTAGGTTTGTGGAAGAAATAGACAACATATGCATATGTCACCGGTAAAATTAACCAAGATAGAAGGTGAGATAAGGTAATACGGGTGTCAAAACAGAGACCCAACACCTACCAATTGGCTCAAGGTATAAACACATGAGATCATGAACGTAAATGGGGTGTGGTATTGATCATAGTATAAATATATGTGTTGTTGGTCTCACTATTACTTGTCTCTTCATTCTCTTTTTCTATATGTGCTTGTGTATATTACTGTATATGCTCATCATATATTATGTTGTGTGAATTTTTTCTGCTAACTCCATCATGTAATCCCTTAGATTACAACAACTATCAAAATCAATGCACAACCTCAAATTTTAATCTTTATTCTTTACAAAGTGTATTGGTGCTCCCCAAGGAGATATACCTGGTCATATATTGTTATAACCCTAAATTGCTCTACACATGCATACATGGCCTTGGCCTTCTTACTTGCATTTTTTTCCAAAGCACTATTGATTTTCTCTTCTTAAAAAACCAATTTTTTGAAGATGTACATGCCCTGCACCATTACTTCCCACATGCATACACTTTCTGCACCACTACAGCTCATGTACATATGCATGTTGTACCATTACAACCCGTGTATACTTGCAAAAGTTGCAAGGAATTCATTGATATTACGGGCTATTGGGTGGTTTCTCAACTAATCCACCTGCTATAGCCCGTCACCCAACCGAATAACCATCATTTTGTCATATAAAAGGAGGTTTTGGGGTCTCATTCCAGAGCTAAGCATAAGAACAGTGAAACTCTGCCTGATTTCACTTCCCCTCCTTTTCCAAGATATTGCAACCCTTTTGTGAGAATTTCCTCAACATTCCATCATTAGCCCCTTCTCCCCCATTTAACCCATTCACTTCCCAAGAAGAGATCAGAAGGTTGAGAGGAGAATTGTAAACAAAGGTTCACTTGGATCTTAGTGAAGAGGAGTCCAGACCAGGTTCACAGAGCGATAGTAACCTTTGATTGTAAAGGTATAATCATTGAGTTATTAATAAAAGAATTACTTTTCCTGTCCCAAATCATGGTGTCTTAAATGATTTTATTGATTTATGTTTTAACATTCTAACATCTAACCCTAAATTATATATGGAATAGCATGATTGTAGTTTTATGTTTGTCAATCTTTAGATGCAGGTCAGCCCTGGGAGGAGGCATGCAGTCAATGAAACTTCCAAGCACAAGGAGGTCATCACCAGACATGGGATTCAAGATATAGTTACCCGATCTCCTTTTTCTTTCTTTCTTCATATTATTTTTCGTAAGTTTGGGGTAGTTTAGAGAATTAATTGACTTTTAGATGGTTAATCGATCTGCCTACATTCTGAACCCTGGTGTAGTTATAGGGGGGGTTTTCCTGCTACCAGAACTGGTGACCATACTGGGGACACCTGTTGAGCGTCATTTATTCTTGCAAGCAACCATGAAAGTAAATGTTGCTACTTCGTTTGAGAGTCCTCATACTCCTGTTTTAGCTACTACCATAGGGGGTATGTTGCCTCCTAACCCACCTTCGCTAGTTCAGACCATAGTGGTATTGACTCCCTCTACCTCGGGTAGTGGTATGATACCATCATCAACGACAACCACTACTCTGTTTACGTAGAGTGCGACGAGCCCTCCATTTTCATATGGGATGCCTGACTTCAATTCAAACTCAGTCCTTACCTACTCCACCCTACAAACCATGGGTCTGGGGGTAGGGAGCTCAAACACTCCCATGCAAGGGTGTATCGGGGGCACTTTAGTCCCCTTCAATGTTATCCCTTATGGTGGGGGTCATATACCTCCTCCGCCCCCTCACTCGATGGTTCTTTCCAGCAACCCATCGGGCCGAACGCTAACTAAAACTTGTTTGGAGTAGGCAGTTTAGGACCTTCATCTTACAATACGTCGGTGGGATCCATGTCATTCTCTTTGTTCGATGCATTTGGTAATAACGCTTTTTCTTCAGATGTCATCTTGGCTGGGGGCAACCCTGGTTTTGGGCAACAAAATCCTGTGCAAGGTACCATTCCTACACAGGGGGCAAGTACAAGAGTTTTCTCCTCACAAGGAATTTGGAATCCTTGGAAGGGATTAGTTCCCTTGCAAGGGATGTTGGTCGGGGGAAACTCCTTCCATGGTCAATGGAACCCTTGGCAGGGTTTAGTACCTATGTCCATCGGATCGATTGGGGGCATCCCCTTCCAAAATCCTTGGAACACAACACAGGGAGTAATCCCTGCCCAAACCACGTCGTCCAATTACGAGAATCAACCAATGATATCCCAACAAATGCAGTTTCCGTACACTGGTCAAGGCCATGATTTCTACCTGAACCCTAGCGAACAACCCAAATTTTCCTGGCAACCTGGTGCCATTCAAACTCCAGGACCCCTTTTTCTTGTACATAGTACTCAATCCAAACTACCATTTCTAGCAACACTACATCTTCCAGACTTGTTAAGGTTGATTAATGACCCAATTTTTCATGATCCGTGTTGTCCCACATGCCGACTAAGTTGCCCTCGGATATTCCAAAATTCAAACGAAAGCCTAGCAAAGACCCAGGTGATCACGTGACAACTTTCCACGTATGGTGCTCGTCCAACTCACTGCGAGACGACTCCATACAATTGCGCCTGTTTCAATGCACTCTTATCGAGGGTGCCACAAAATGGAATATTGAGCTCAACCACTCAAGGTATTCTTACTTTAACGACTTGGCGATGGTCTTCCTAAACCATTTCCAGCTACTCGTGAGATACGATCCCGACATTGAATTGTTTGACAACTTTGAGCAGATGAAAGCCAACCACATCTCTGATCACATCCGAGAATGGCGGCGTTAGAAGAGCTTGATTAAATAATTCTTTAATAATTCTTCTAATTGCATTTGTAGATCCTTCATTTCTGGTGTACTCATTCTATATGTAATATTAGATATTGGTACAATTCCAATCATCAAATCAATAGACAAATCTATATCTCTTTTTGGTGGAAAACCTAGTATTTCTCGAAATACATATTAAAACTCTTACAACACTAGAAATTCCTCAAGGATTGGGATTTTTCACTTGGATATATCTTACACATGATATACACACAATTGGCATCCTTTCTTTAACCATGTATTCAACTGTAAGGATGAAATCTCCCTTATAGAAATGGGTCTTGGAATTCCTTTCACTGTCCTCTGCCTTACTTCTTCATCAAGACAAGTAAAATTCTTCTTACAACAATATATAATAGCATGATGTACATCCAACCAATTCATTCCAATGATGACATCATATGATCCAAGTGGTATTAAGTTCACGTCTACAATAGTGTTGACACTGTTGTAACATAGATTTTTTTTTGACATTTCGCTAAATTTTGCGAAAACCTGCTTATTCCTTGTCAACTAGTGTTTTCAATCCTTGGTCCAAATAACTCTTTGTTGTTATATATTTTGGCCCATCCATCGCCTTTTAAAATATTTATCTTGATTTAGGTTTTTTAGAGGAGCTATGTTTTGTCTTTATGATCATAATATTGAGTTTGGTCTTACCCCAAAATTATCATTTTATCCAAGTTTTATAATCTTATACATTTTATCCAAGTTTTATCATCTTATACATTTTATCC